>CM034152.1:689841861-690065125 GCA_019776745.2 Taxus chinensis
CATGTATGAGCCTCAAACAAATATTTCATTTTGCATATGTCCGTAATCACATTCAACTCTATCAGGGTCATTACAAATTAAAATGATAGTGCAAATTACAACCATGAAGCAAGAATGGAATTACGTCCATTACAATGCAAAAGAAAAACATGTACCCATCCTTTGATACATCATTATTCCTACATATATCCTATCCCAACCCATAGAGATCTCCATGTATTTCTGCAAAGCTTCGCCTCTCATTTTCTCTCTCTCATCTCTCTCTTTTCCTTTACTAGGTGCTTGTATTTATAGCCTTTCTCAAAACCTTCAAGCCTTGGTAGGAGTTATAGATCCGTTGCCAAGTGTCCAAGATGGTTTTCCATGGAATCATGCTTCTTCAGCCTTGAGTTCTCCACTGTTTGTAATGATGGCCTTCTAGAATCTTCCATGGTAAGGTATATTCCTTCCTAGGACACCCTATTGCTAGGATGACACCTTATCTAGTTCGCATGCACAGTTGAGTCATGTTTTTCTTGTGTTCTATTTGATACGATAAATATAAATAAGTCCCAAAACCTTTTCTCTACCTTGCAAACACACCACTTGTTCTACTAAACACTCCTAGAACCCTATCCTTCACGTTTTCTCCTTGTGCGCCCATGTTCCTTCTTGTACTTAGTCAATATTTTAGGGCCCCAATAGGACTAGAGCATGTACTGGTGATGACACAAGTGAAGGTCGTGTGCGCCATGGAGATACCAAGGTAAATATCACTGGTTACAAGAGAAGAAGTGGTACATGGAAAGTATCTGGACCCTACTCATCAAAAAGAGGTGTATCAAGATACTATGAATGTGATCTATAGTCTACAAGGAGAAATCCAATGCCTAAAGGATAAGTCAAGGAAGATAGAGCAAAGGTAGATTACTGAGGCTCCACAGAAGGATTTGGATGAGGGCAGGGAAGTATGTAAGATGTTGAGGCAAGCGAATATCATCCCTTTACTAGGAGAATGATTATGAGATAAGGTACTGTGTGCTGGAGAAGGGCGTGAGAGGCAGGTTCTATATGCCAACCTTCCTCCACCCAGGCTTGACTATGACAAGGATATTACCTTGAATGCTATTGTAGATGGTTGGCTTCTAAGAAAAATTTTGATTGACACACACGTGGAGGTCAATGTTCACACTCGAGATTCTTGGAATCAAATGGGAAGGCTCCCATTATAGTCATCCTCAAATGTGTTGTATATGGGAAATAAAACAAAGGCAATTCCCATTGGTTTCTTGAAGGATGAAATTATCACTATCCAAGGGGAAACATTTACTGGGGATTTTGAAGTCTCGGCGCTAGCCAAGGTGGAAAAATTTCCATCAGTACTTGAGTGCCCCTAGTGTTATAAGAACAATACAGACCTAAGGTTCAATAAGGGGTACATAAGCTTTGAGAACAAGGAAGAGAAGGTCATGATACCCTTAACTGATGGGAATTCAACACTGTATATTGAGCCCTTGGGAGAAGAATTCATTGACATAATCTATGTGTGATCTATAACGGACCCTAATGTGATTAATCCTATGGAAGGGGTTATTTAGTTTGAAGACACTTCATCTATGAGTGATACAACAAGCGTAACATGTGACAATTGGGCACAAGAGACTTATGAGTTAATTGGGTGATAGGTAAAATAATCTGTGACAAGGGTAATGAATGCATGCTTAGTCTAGTGCCTGGGAGGGAATAAGTTTCCAAGTTACTCTAGAGGAGAAAACCCTGATGATTTCTTACAAGAAATGGAGGTTTAGTGGAAAATTGAGGACAAAAGAAGGGGGATGTTGAGCTATAACTTGCTCGGGACCGCAACACATTTTTGGGAGACACATCGCGATCACCTTCTAGAGTGGTACGAGGTAAGATTCACATTCTCTATTAGGTTTCCCTGAAGCAATGCACCCACTGTCATCCAAGACTACCATGGGAAGGAACCTGAATCATTTCATGTCTAAACATGTGAGAAGGCTTGGATAGAAGGTGAAGAAGCTTTACCACCTTCTTTATAGGTGCATAAGCTATATTCCACCTTGTAATGTTGTGCATGCACATGGTACATTCACTCATAAATGCGTCGTCAGACATGGAATTGGAAAGAGTTGGCAGGTGACCACCTTCAAGATTTTGAGTATCAAAGTAATAAACCTTTGGTCAATAAGGCATTACAGGTTGTTAACTACCTAACGATGGGAGATAGTTCCATGGCAAAAGATAGGATATTACATTTATTGGTTGAACCTAGTTTGGAACCATGGTTTGATGAAGAAGAGTCACAAGATATGTAGGCTGAGTGCATGTGCATAGAGAAAGAAAAGTGAAAGATGGTCTACATGATAGATGGTGAAGAGATGGAGATTTTTTATTTTAACCATACTGAAGGTATGTACAAAGTCATAGATAGTGTTGATGAGTGAGTGCGCGCCTACCATGAACCCTTGAAAACAAAGAAGGTTAACATTGGTACAGAGGTAGAACCTAATGAGGTAAATTTAGGGGATTATTGGTTGGAGAAAAAGGTTTCAAATGTAATTGAACTTTTGCACAAGTTTCAAGATTTATTCCCACGTGGTATCATGAACTTGAAGGAATTCACCACTCCTTAGAGGAGATTAAGATCAAGTTGAAGGAACGTGCGTGCCCGATTTGGTAAATACCTTATTGGATGAATCCAAATTTGTGTGTACGGGTCAAGGAGGAGATAGACAAAATCATCACATCAGGAATTAGTGAAATTCTTGAAGAATCAAGAATAGATAAGTCCAATGGTCATAATCACTAAGAAGGATTGAAGGATAAGGATTTGTGTTGATTACAGGGACTTAAATTTAGTATGTGTCATTAACCCTTTTCCAACCCCCTTCACTGAAGAAATTCTAGAAGGCGTAGCCGAGAGTGAGGTCTATTCTTTCATAGATGTATTTTCAGGGTATCATCAAGTTAGGATTGTAAAGAAGGACCAAGAAAAGACAAATTTTACCACTGAGTGGGGAAACTTTTCCTATATGGTCATGCCTTTTGGATTGAAGAACGCGCCTACTGTGTTCTCACACATAGTGGTCCAGGCATTTGAGGATTTTATCCACAAGCTTTTACAAGTCTACCTTGATGATTGGACAGTATATGGACTAATGAAAGACCATTGTGATAATTTAAGGCTGATGTTTGAGAGATGTCGGTAGTTGAGTATATCCCTTAACATCAAGAAGTGTGTCCTTACTACACCATTTAGTACCCTGTTAGGACACATCATATGCAACGAAGGTTTGTTGGTGGATCCCACCAAGGTTTATGTTATTGTGGGGTTGGGGGAGCCTACCAGTCAAAGTGTAGTGTGTGGATTCCTTAGGCATATGAGATACTAAAGGAAATTTATTAAGGGAAATGCCAATATTGCCACACCATTAAAAAAGTTACTAAAACACAAGAATGCATTTCAATGAGGAGGGATGCAGCAAATGAAATTTGACAGATTAAAGAATAATCTTGTTACTGCACCCATATTATGCTTTCCTTCTTGGGATAAGCCCTTCCATATACATGTTGATGCCTCAAGGAAAACCATTGGAACATTACTAGCACAACCTGGTGAGGGGATGTTTGATCACCCCCTTTGTTTTGTAAGTAGGAGTTTGACACTAGAAAATAGAATTACACAACTACTGAGAGTGAGGCTATGTCAATTATCTACGCACTGCATAAGTTCAGGTAGTATCTATTGGCAACACCATTCATATTCAACATGGAACACATGACATTGAAGTACTTGGTGAACAAGGCTTTCTACAAGGGCGTATATGCGAATGGGTCTTGTTATTTCAAGAATTTGAGTTTTTAGATGTTATAAAAAATAGGTTAGAGTAATTCATGACCTGATCACTTATCAAGGATTAACTCAGGAGAGGACACATACATCATTGAGGATACCATGATAGACACACAAATTTTTAGGTTGTGGTATGCACCCTATGACTTAGAGGATATTTGAGTGTTTTTTAATACAGGTGAGGGATTGGAAGGAATGAAGGATTTTGAGAAAAATCAATTGGCTATATGCGTCATGCCCTACATGTTAATTGGAGGAGATTAATGCAAGTTAGGTCGTGATGAGGTTCTGTGCTGATGTGTGTTAGAACATGAGCATGTTACAATTATGGAGGAGGCATATGATGGGATTGTAGGAGGACACTATGCAAGAAATGCTACTACGTGGAAGATTCTACTTGTAGGGATTTAGTGGGAGAGTATCTACCAAGATTGTATTGAATTTTACAAGGCTTGTGACCATTGTTAGTGCCTTGGAAAACCTAGAAAGATAGATTAAATGCCCTTGAGGCTAATCACCCTGACATAATGATTTGAAAAATGGGCAATTGACTTTATAGGACCAATCTCACCTATTGTGTGAAGGACTAGTTTGCACCAAATAATCACTTACATCCATTACTTGACAAGATGGGTAGAGGCAATACCTACAAAGGATTTACAACAAAAACAACTAGATTCTTATGGGAGAACATAATCAGTAGGTATGGGTGTCCTTTAAGCTTGAATAGTGATAGGGATACAAATTTTCTAAATGAAACGGTGAGGATTCTATTGGCAGAGTTTATGGTGGCCTATCATAAGACCACCTCTTATCATCCTCAAGTGAATGGAACTATTGAGGCATTTAACAAAATACTAAGTCACACGTTGAGCAAATTTTTTGATGTTGGAAGACAAGATTAGGATGACAAGGTATTAGTCGTCTTATGGGCATTCAGGACAATCTACAAGAGGTTGAATAAGGAAACACCATTTCAATTGGTGTTTGACACAAAGGCTATTATTTCAGTGAAATTCATGTTACCATCATTGCAAATTACACGTGCAGGACGATTAGCTGATGAACAAGTTCTTGAGGAAAGGATTGATAAGTTAATGGAGCTAGACGAAAGGTGATCACTTGCTAGATGGAGTTAGAAGACTGAGAAAACAAGATAGAAGGCATAACAAGATCATCATATAAAAAAACAATTCAAGGTGGGGTAGATCATTTTGTTATATGAATCTAAATTTATGTGCCATACAAGGAAGCTAAAAGTTCATTGGTTAGGATCATACATATCTCATGCATCCTTGATACAGGCGCATGCCAATTACAAGCACTAGATGGGATGAGGTTACCAAGACATTCCAATGGGAGTAGGTGGAATCCCTACTATAAATAAGTGTTCCTTATGTTTATAAATAAGGCAACTTCTCCAGTTAGCCTTGGATTTCCCTTAATGCATTTCTTTTCCTTTTGTTTCCCTTTCTTGTTGCTTTTTTTCTTTCTATTGTGTTGTTTAGTGCAACTTGTGCACGGGTAAAAAAAATACTTTCAAAAGGTTATGTATGTACAGAGGGTTGCACATATATTTTAGTGTGGGGTGGAAAAGATTGAAGTCAAATAGAGGCTAGAAATGAAATTTATATGGCTTGGATTGAATGATAAAAAGCGCGTAAGGTAGGAGAAAGCACGGGGAAATGATGGACATAATAATTTTTTGTGTCAAGAAGGATCTAACAAAGGCCATCTACAAAGGATGATAAGCATAGGAACAAAATGAGGTAGGCAAGGGAAAAAAATCAGGTTGAAAGAAGAAGTGCCTTTGGCACCGTAAATATGTGCATAAGAATATTCGGTTAGTAAGGATTTTTGCACACCAGAAGGTTGTAGAGATTTTTTCACACAGGATTGGGTGTGTGGTTCAGATCACTTAACACTAGATTTAGTGAAAAAATCCAGATTTAATGTTAAGTATGTTAGTAGGTGGCATAACATTTATCGCAGGAGATGAGCAAAAAGCTATAATAAAAGGGTTGGGCACATCATTATGTACCTTTATAATATGAGATTTAAGAGCTCTTGCGAACTAGGGAAACCAAAAAGACAAATTTGTACAAAGGAAAAATCATAGAAATATGAGTGTATAATTAGGTTGATTTGTGAAGAAGAGTGGGAGGATTACACGGGGCATAGGGAAAAAGGTTTCAGCGGAGTACACCATCTTGTGGAACGGTTTCTATGTTAGGGTTCTACAACTAGGGCACATGAATAGAAGGATTTTTTGTGGAGTTAAGCCACAAATTTGAGTGAGAGTAAGGACGAGGATCAAGAGGAGTTTATTTTTCTTAGCCCAATGAGAAAATGGCACCAAGAAAACCATTCGTTTCACCTAGGAAAGGAAAGGGAAAGGGAAAATAGACTCACCACCACCAACTTCAATGAAGAGTGGTATGTAGATATGCAGTACCCAGATGGGGTTTTTCTTGGAAAAGAATGGGTATCCCACGTGATAAAATATGACCATGAGTGACTATAACCATTGCCACAAGTACCATAGATAAGGAGATAACATTAGAAATCATTTGTGAAAAAGATAAGAGGACACTACAGGGGAAGCCAATTTACAAGATGAAGTCAAGGTAAAATTAGAGAAGGATGGGTTGTTCCAACTATATGAGTTTCCCTATTTTGGAAAGCCCGAGTGCCTAAAGAAATTGTTGATGTCACGCATGCACGAGGACCCATTCTACTTTATAGGCCATAGAATGCACACAACTCCCTAACTGATCTCTAAGTTTACAAGCCTTATCTATGAAAGAGATCCATTAGATGATAAGTTAGAGGATAAAAAGGCTATTAAGGAGACCGCGGAGAATTATTACTATAAAAGGGGGTCTTTCTACTTATATATTTCAAATATCTTTGACCCAATAAAGAGGATGGTCACGCGTTTGGTAACTAAGCTGAATCGAGAAGAAAGGTGGACATGGGTCAATAAGGCCTAGTTGAATTTTTTCCAGAAATTTTTAGAAGGAACTATCTTTAATTTTTCTACCTTCATTACAGAAGAGATCATCGGAAATGCACATGAAGGAGAAAATATCATGTTTGGAAATGTCCTCCTCATCATCATCTTCTCAGAAATTAGAGTGCCCGATAGGCTAGATAAGTTCATATAGGAATATCCACAAGAAGATCCTTCCCCCACTATGATATTTGAGAAGTATACGTGTGATACCATGACGACCGCCCATAAGGCACGCCTAGAGAAATGGTATAAGTGAATGTGCAATGCATTTGGGGCAGAGTGGAGAATACCTAAACAATTATCAGTGCTAATGCAAGGAGAAGATGAGTTTTCTATTTACCAACATTTCTACATTGAAAGATTCACTCTAATAGATGGGACCAAGAGTTCATGGTGCAAACTATCTTTCTTTTTCACCGTGCAATACTTTCAAGTAGGAAAATATCTGTAAAGAAGCAAAGAGGCTAAGGTTTGACCTCAACAAGGTGGACCAAGACCATCGTGAGTTGCAAAGGACCTAAGAAGCACACTTATATGGATATGTATATCTCCCATGAGGTCCACATGATGAAAATTGTAACACTACCTTTTACTGGGAGGACCACAACAAGGGTATACATGCGCATTAGGCCTAATTATAAAAAGGATGCCTACTTGGAGAATGATGTCTCCATCCTAGAGGATCCCACTGGAATAAAGAAGGATGTGCCAAGGAAGAGGGAGAGGGAATAGGTGTCAAAAAAGAAAGCACCAAGTGTGCAGACAACACAATTTGTGGGCTCGTCAGAGTCAGGTGCCAAGCCAAGCACATATGTTTGTAGGAAGAAGTCTCCCATTAAGGAGAAGGGAAAGACATAGGAAGAGGAGGTGCCAGAATAAAAAGATTCACCAAGCAAGCAATCACTTGTTGGAGAGGAAGAGAAAGAATAATCCCTAGTTAAGAAGAAGTAGAAGGTAGCGGGGAATGAAAATTCAGAAGAAATGGAGATCTTGGAGGCATTTAGAGGTGAAAGATATGATGATGAACATGAAGAGGTTCAGGGTCATCACGTGTACAAAGTACATGACTCAGAGGAAGAAGGGAGTAAAGAGAAGGATGAGGAGGAGGAAGGCACTCAAGGAAAAGGGGAGAGAGATGAGGTAAATACTAAGGATAAGAGGACCATAATCCTAACCAACAAAAAAATATATGAAGTCACAAAGACATAAGTAGTAGGCATAATAAATTATTTGGTGGATAAGGAGGTGGAGCACAACGCTGAAAATGTTCTTAAGGAGATGGAAGAAGAGAGTGTAGGGAAGGAATTTGGGAGCATGGGCAGATATACATGCTTAGCAGTTGGGTTTCCAAAGGTAGCGTGCATAGGGGAGAAGAGCATGGTAATAGCACAAGAGTAGGGGATGAGTTACATAAATGATTTTAGTAAGGTATTACATGCATGCTTCTTGAGTACCGTGCCTACAGAAAAACTCCTTGTTTCATATTCATTCAAAGAAGAGGGCGCATACCTGTGAACCAAGAAGATGTTATCTTAAACATTTGAGTCCCATATCGATGAGCTTGAGTTAGAAGTTAAGAAAGGGGAACTAATGAAGATGTTATAAACCAAAGTGATAAACCTGCTGATGAATGCTCAACAATTATCAAATGAGAAAGTATGCAATGCACTCAACAAGGTTTTAGTTGAGGTTAAGGAAAGAATTTTTTGGAGGAACGACAAAGTAAAATTCTTGGAGGGAGAATTGAAGAAAAAAATGAGGATCTCATTGAAAAGAGAAAGGATCTAAAGCAGGAAGATCTGATCAATGCACAACCAAGGTATGAGTTAAGGGAGGAAAAGGAGAATGTACGTGAGGTTTATAAAAATATAAAAATGATTACAAATGATATTTTCTTGAAGCATCTGGACCTGACCCCATCTGAACAAAAGTATGAGTCAAACTTGTAATTCTTAGAAGACTTAACTCATATCCTCACCATGGAGAGGTAGTCATTCACTTTAGAATCAACAAAAGAGGCATCGACGTGCCATAAGAAAGAAAAAATGTAGAAGATTAGGGAGAAAGAAACTCATTATGCCGCACTCCTTTCCATCGTATAGACCACCGTGCACATGCCTAAGGCCGTATATGATAACTGCATTGATAGGGACAAAGTAAAAAGTATTCTAGTTGCTACACATGAGGTGGATCTAAAATAGTTCCAAGAAAAGAACAATGGGAACAGGGAAAAATGGGATAAAATCTTGGCCGAGTTTGAAAATAAAATGGAAACAATTAAAAATGTGTGAGGTTAAGTAAAAATTGGCTCAAGGAACTATAGCCCCAGGTCACATGCAGGATGGATGTGTTTGACGACCTTAGCAAACAACTGGAAGAAATTGTTGATACAATGAATACTAAGGGTGATGATCTAAGCTTTGAAGAGGTGGACGTTCTAGTGGGTTACCTACTTCAACAGGCATAGGGTGAAGTTGATGTTTGAGAGAAGATCGAGGTAACAATGAGGAAGGAGTTCCCGCTCCTTTTACAACAGTAACATAATTCTTTATTCTTCATTTTTCCATTATCCATTGTTTCACTCCTCTAATTCTTCATTCTTTATTCAGACTATCCAGGTCCCACCATTCTTTATTCTTTTAAAAATGGATGTTTCAGAGGATGGAGAACAAGTTTAGTGTGGGGTGATGTTGGGCCTCAGAATATTGGCTAAGTGCCAAAGGTGGCATGCGTGCGCAGAGCCAGCAAAGAGGAGGCACATTGCGTAAAATTACACACCACAGGGGTTTTAGAAGGGTTTATTGGAAACCATGACACATACGTAAGACAAATAAATGATCTCAGGAATTAGCCATATTCAGCTTTCCAAGAAACACTTGAGGAAACATGTAATCCAACTAGGCGTGCGAAGTGGATAAGGTGCCAGCCTAGAGGCTTGGTGGTCAAGGAAATAATATTCCACACATAGAAGGTTCCCAAAATACATCATTGTAGAAAGTGGAGAGCTTGGATCATAACAAACATGCTCCATTGGAGGACCACAACAACACTTGTCATTCAATCTACTCCTGGAGGAAGCAAAGGTGGTGGGTGTTAATCCTATTTATAGAGATGCTCTACAGAAAATAATAAGGGGGGATGAACAAGTATAGAGAGATGATAAAGAGGTCCAGGTTAGACCAAGACAGAGAGCATGGGAGAAACAAAGCTCTACAATATACTAGGAGGTTCTAGGAGTCGGGGTTGTCATTAGAGGATTGTAGGAATGTTATCATTCTAAGGGGATGGGTCTGCAAATTTTTTGTAATATGGGAAGCATAACTAGGGCCTTTGATACATGAGTTAGATCTATGTCTTAGAATATTTAGTCTGTTATGACCCTTTTTGGATGTAATATGGCTACTGGAACTATTATCAATATGAATATATGGTTTTATTCTAATTATGTTGTTCATTGGTTCTAACCCTACTATCTTTTCTATATGTGATGAATAAGATCTTCTCTCTATATGATGTTTCTCTTGTTATCTGAAAGAGTATTTTGGTGTAATAACTCATCATATGCTTTCAGAATGAATGCATGATCATTTAATTTTCTGCAAATAATCTTTATGAATGACAATATCTTCTCACAATGCTCACATAAAAGAGGGGCTTGACACACATGGGTGCCTCAGTTTGGCACCCAGTGCCTGCTGGGTGATAGGATGGCACACATGGGATTAAAGTATTGTTCTAAGGGCACATAAAAAGGACTACGGTTATGATATTTTATATGCCCAACCCTCCCAATTTCTTTTGGGTGTAATCCCTATCACAAACCACAAGATGAAATCTTTTTTATCATTTGTACCTGTCTATAACAAATACTTCTGGATCTTCTCAATTCTATTAATCACAATTGAAGGAATGAAGAACATGGACATAATGTAAATTGGGTTACCCTATAAGGTGTTTTTAATAAGTAAACAACTCACCATTATATAGAATAGATTCCTTCCATCCAGTAATTTTATTGTGGAATATATTAGGAAGAGTATTCCAAATAGCCATAGAGACTTTGTTAGTCCCCAAAGGGAGTCCAAGATAAGTTGTAGGAAGAGAATTAATCTCACAACCCATAATCTGTGCAAATTTTCTATTACGGTCAAGAGGTATGTTAAAAAACTATAAAGAGCTCTTCTCAAAGTTTACCTACTGTCCCGAAGCATCTTCAAAATACTTTAGATTGAGTTTCATAACTTTACCCTCCATGATGTATGAAAGAAAAATCAGAATGCTGTCATCAGTAAATTGGTAATGAGAGAGTGTAATCTCCAAGGACATTGGTTTGTAATCATTAAGGTAGTAAGAAGAAATGGCTCTGGTGATGGTTTTGCTAAGACTTTTATCCATAATGGTGAACCAAAGAGTAGAGATGGGGTATCCCTACTTGATGCCCCTACGATTGGTAAATAAACCCACTAGAGATCCGTTAACAATGACAAAGAATCTAGGAGTGGAAACACAAAAATTTATATCCTTTCTGAAGTGAGAAATGAATCCAAATTTTTCCAGCACTATGTCAAGGAATAACTAGGAAACCCAATCAAAGGCATTGTTCATGTCCAACTTGATAACCATACCAGTTTTTTTACTCTTTTTCGTTGAATTAATGTTTTCATGAGACATCACCACCCCATCTTTAATGATTCTCCCTTTAACAAAACCACCCTACTGTTTAGAAATCAAAGTGTTTAAAAGAGGCTAAATTATGATAATCAAAGTCTTTGGGAATATTTTGTACATGAAATTTTTAATACTAATGGGCCTAAAATTCTTGAAATCCTTAGCACCAGGTTTCTTAGGGACCATAACAATGAAGGTATTATTTGTCTCTTTCATAATATTTCTAGTCCTAAAAATTTCATTTACAACGTTGAGAAGATAAAAAAGTAGATATCTAAATTTTTTTGATATAAGTTGGCTAAGAAACCATCAGGCCCTAGGGATTTGTAACCTTAAAGGTAAGAAACAACCTTCTGTAATTCTTCAAGAGTGATTGTTTTAATAATATTATGGAAATCATGTTTTGAAAACAAATTACTAGGAATGGAATCTAGAAAAATGTCAATGACCTCTTCACAGAAGGGAGTGTAATCATTTCAAATATTTCTAAAGAAAGAAAGAGATTCTTCTTCTATAACATTCCGATCTATACTAACTGAAGCAACCATCAAGGAGACTTCCAAAATTCTACTATGAGATATATGCTTAAGGGTGGTCATGTGAAAATAAATTGTATTATGGTCGCCTTCCTTTAGCCATAAAGCTTTGGATTTTTTTCTCCAAAAGGACTCTTCACAGGAACAAAGGTTATAAAAATAAGAAATATCTAATTTTTCTAATAGATAATCATCAAAGTTCATACTATCAGAAGCAACCTTTTACTCCAAGGATGTTAACTCTTATTTAATTTTCTTTTTCTTACAAATGATATTACCAAATACCGTTTTGTTACAACTTCTTACTTTCTATTTGACATTCTTAATATTCCGAATGAACCTGAGCTCATTAGTTCCTTAAAACTCATAGATCCTCCATTCCTTGATTTTATCCTTTAGACCATGGTGATCACACCACATTTTTTTGAATGGGTAAGAACTTTGTTTTGGCTAGGAAAACTCAAACAGACTTAGAAAAATAGGATTGTGATCTAGACCAATTCTGAGGAGGGAAGAAAGATGAAAACCTTGATTTATGATCTAATTAGCAAAGATGAGGGATCTATCAAGTCTATCCTAAATTTTATCTTTACCTAATCTTTTATTAGCCCATGTTTATGAGTTACTATGCAGAGCCATGTTCATAAGATTAGAGGAAGAAATAAAATCGACGAAGTCCTCCATACCCACATTGAAATCAAAAGAGCCCCCCTTTTCTTAGTGGGAGTGAGAGGGGTGTGGAAATATCCTAAGATCATCTAGTGGAAGCTAGCACAAATACTTCTAAAGTTGATTGGCTCATTCCAAAGTTTCGTTCTTTTATGCAAAGAATTAGGAGCATACATGTTCAAAAGAATCCAGACAAGAGAATTGTCATCCGAATGGAAGACAATTGAAAGATGATTATGCAATGCAAGAATCACTTTACCTAAAATAATAGAGGGATCCCGTAGAACAAAAACACCTCTAGAAGATCTTTTGGATTCCACACTAGAAACGTCATCCTTTTTCAAAATGCTTTCTTGTACAAATATTCAAAGCTTCAGATTTCATCTTAGTATGTGGAATTGCCATACTGGGAAGTATGCAATTTTTCTTTAGCTCTTTGAGAGTTCTCTGTTTCCCTCCTCCATTAAATCCTATAATATTCCAAGAGACAATCTTCAATGGGAAAATTTGGGAGAAAAGTTTTCTAGATGGTTCAAGGTAGACTGGGTCCAATCTGTAATGTTATTATTTGACTTGTTTTTATCCAATTCGTAAGAATAAATTAATTCTGAGATATTTTTATATACAAAATTGGTAAGCCTCATAAATTACTAGTATTGGGAGTTGAAGGTTTTCTATTTGGAATTACTGGTATTGGCAACAAAATAACTTGTACGATACTTCTAGATTATAAGTTGGGAATACAAAATACATTGAACGGGTATTTAGTGTTGAATTCATAAAAATTACATCAAAATATTTTGAAATTGCATTACATTATACATTTATGGATTCAAATATGGTGAATTAAACATTTGCTAAAACATTTAGTTGGCTGCGAGACACCCACTTCAATTTGGTTTGGGGATGTGAAAAATATAAGATGAAAACAAATATGAGTCAATAGATATTAGGCATTTTTGGTAATTTCTATGGTGCAAACAATATAATTTTGATCGATGACACGAGATTCATATTATACAAAGTCAAATAAGAAGTTACTCTCAAAAATTTAACATGTTGGAGATTTGATGGAAAATATAAGACTAATGCATTAATTTACACTCAATAATGTACATGGTTGAAACATGCAAGAAAAAACAAGAACATGTGTAGATCTCTGAAAACATTCAAACGCACTATTGGAATTTGATAGATATTTTTTACTCTCAAATCAAACAATGTATTGTGAATTTATATGGAATAGAATTACTACCTTAAAGTTCTTAATTATTAGCAGTGTATCATATTTTTTTTCGAATAATTCTTTTGCAACAAAAAAGTTATTTCTAGTACAATGTGGAAAAAGAAATACAATTTTTTTGTCAAAGTTCACCACCCACATCCATTTGATTTTTTTATTCATTTTCAGATAAAAACGTATCCGACATGGAAATTTTAATATTCGATGTAAATGGCGTATTCGCACCCACCATTCACAAGGCTGATTCGTTGCATAAGATGTTATAAATTTTGGCAGCTTTGACCTCAAAAATGAATATATATTTTAAAGAAACAATGTAAAAGATTTCTTGTAAAATTGTAAAAAACATTTTCAAAATAGCATGGTGGACATTGGAAAGAAAGTCAGATGTTAATGAAATTATGCCTCTAGTCTTTTGATACAATGGCTTGGAGGTTGCCACCTTCGAGTTTATATTTACACAAGAAGATTGCATCATGTTCAAATGTACCAATTATCAAGGTTTAGTGAATCCAAGTATATTTCTCAAAAATATTAGCACCATTTGGAGAAAGTTTAATATATATTATAATTATAAAAATACAGTGCTTATAGATGACACTTTAGAGAAAAACAAGTTCAATGATGTG
Source organism: Taxus chinensis (assembly GCA_019776745.2). Classification (NCBI taxonomy): domain Eukaryota; kingdom Viridiplantae; phylum Streptophyta; class Pinopsida; order Cupressales; family Taxaceae; genus Taxus; species Taxus chinensis. The sequence goes on from CM034152.1 coordinate 689,856,479, forward strand.
GGGAACTATGTAATTGTTAACACATTTAGCATATCATCTAAATCATTAGATGACTACTTGATAGATGAGTTATGGTCTATGTTGAAACTATTGAAGGAAGTGGAAGACATCTAAGATTTCATTAAATCAAAAACTGAATTATAATTAAGTAATTTGTCCCTAAATTTACTTGAGAACACCTTTATGTATAATGTGTGAGACTATCTTTAGTAATGTTATTTTTTATAATGTGTGTGACTATTTTTAGTAGTGTTATAATACGATAAAGGCTTTAAATGTATTTCTATCAATAGATTTGTTAGTATATAAAAATGTTAAATAATATTTTTATTTATGGTAAATTCTAATTTGAATAATGTTAATTTACCTAGATTAGCTATATTAGCATTTCCTAGAGACCACTAAGTTTAAAATATCTTAGTTTAATTTGTTAAAGCCATATAATCATCTCGAATTCATAACGTCCACTGCACAAATTATTCACATTGGTTTATATAAAGGAAAATTAGAATCCACATTACTCTATTCAGAATATGAAACATTATATATCAATACTGACTAAGCTATTTGAGTATATATAAAATAACCTCAATGGTGGTTGGGAATTTAAGGAATTGACACGTTCCTAACCACATTAACAATCAGAGCATTCATAAATATCATGTAAAAAAATTTAATTTTCTATGATTTTTTTTGTTAATTTGGGAGCTCATCTTAGAGAATAGTGTTACAATAGAATTCCAAAAATGTTTTACTATAATTGTACGTTTCGTAAACGAATTTTAATTTATTTCATATTTATATTTAAATATGAAAATATATATGGGATGGTTTTACAGTTAATTTTAATTAATTTCATACCCATATTTAAAAATGAAAATGTATTTGGAATGGTCTTAGAATTAATTTGATATCTATATTTAAATATGAAAATATATCTGGAATGGTTTTAAAATAATTACATTCCCCTAGTCTTGATCATCATCCTCTTCTATTTTTCATTGAGTATCTTTAGTAATTTTGTTGTTACCCCGAGATTCAATCACATACTAAACAAACCTAGAAGTGACTCATATCTCTTAAATGTCATTAACCTAGTGGTCGTTATGTCTAAAGGATTTTTTAATTATTCAAATCTTCATAGTTTAATCTTACAAACATTTCAAACTGACAAGAACCTTATTCCCAAACAAAAATTAAGCCTAGTAGTTGCTAGCCCATATAAAAAAGAAACATGATCTGTTTATTGTTTTGCAGATCAATGTTAGCTTCCACGACTTCATTAAATGATTTTTCCTAAATCTGCAGATGTTAATCTTATAGACATTTTAAAATTGATAAGAACCATATTCCAAAGAAAAAATTAAGCCTAACTGTTGATAGCATGTATAAAATAGAAACATGACATGTTTACTAATTTATAGATCAATGTTGGCTTCCCTGACTTCGTTAAACCATTTTCCCAGATATGCATAGTTTAATCTTACAGACATTATAAAACTGATAAGAAATTTAATCCAAAGATAAAATTAATCTTAGCGGACATTAGCCGTATAAAATAGAAAAACGTTTTGTTTCTTATTTGGTAGATCAATGTTGGCTTCCTTTAAATCATTAAAAAAAACTTCCCAAATCACCATATTTTAATCTTAAATACATAATAAAATTGATATGAACCTTATTTGAAAGCAAAAAATAAACCTAGTGTCTGCTAGCTTAAATAAAAAACAAACATGTTTTATTTATTGTTTTGTAAATCAATCTAAGATTCCATGACTTCATTAAATGATGTTTCCCATATCTACATAGTTTAATCTTAAAGACATTTTAAAATTGATATAAAACTTATTCCAAAGCAAAAATTAAGCATAGTGGCTGCCAGCCCGTATAAAATAGAAACATGTTCTAGTTATTGTTTTTCAGATCATTGTTGGCTTCCCTGAAATCATTAAATGATTTTTCTTAGATCTGTATAGCTTAATCTTAAAGACATTTTAAAAATGAAAATAATCTTATTCCAAAGCAAAAATTAAGCCTAGTCGTTGTTATCCCGTATAAAACATAAACATGTTTTGTTTATTTTTTTTCATATCAATGTTAGCTTCCCTGAAATCATTAAATGATTTTTTCCAAATATGCATAGTTAAACATTTAAAGACATTTTGAAACTTATAGGAACCTTATTCCAAAGAAAAATTAATCCTAGAGGCCACTATCCCGTATAAATAAAAAATGTGTTATGTTTATTGTTTTGCCGATCAAAGTTGGATTTCCTAAAATAATAAAGTTATCTTTCCCAAATTTTCATAGTTTAATCTTAAAGACATTTTAAAATTAATAAAAACCTTATTCCAAATAAAATATTAATCCTAGTGGTCGCTAGCCCATATAAAACAAAAACATGTTATATTTATTGTTTTCTAGATTAATATTGGCTTCCCCAAAATTATAAAATGATATTCCCCATATTCATTAATTTAATCCATAATCTAATATATTCGACTTCAAAAGGAGGTATAACAGATTCCAATATTTTAATTTTTGAATTCTAATATTTAAATTTTTGGATTCCAATATATGTGATTTTGGATTCTAATATATGTGATTTTTGAGTATAGTAAATTCAAATATTTAACATTTTGGAATCGAAAAATAGTGATATTGGATTTCAATATTGCCTATATTTTTTAGCTACTCGGACTGGAATAAGTCCATATTTAGTGAAATTAGCATTTAAAGGATATCCCTTCTTGGATAAAGAGTGATAGATGTTGGTGTCTGTAATAATTGAAATAGAAATGCCCATTCCTATGTAAAGATTCATATCCATAGGTTTACACAGAGTGTGTACAACTATAATAGTCTTACTCATTGATGGATATTTTCTCATAATAAGATTACCCTAAATGACATGGTGTTTTTATTGATATGTTGCAAAAATCATTCAAGAATAATCTTGTGAATTACTCCATACTTGTCTCTATAGATAGTAATGTATTTATTTAAGAGATATTTTATTTATACGTTGTATGGAATTTTTTTTAGAGGGATTATTTTTTTAATGATGAGTACATAATATGTCTTGACAAGGGTATTCATAAGGGATGCCCAAAACCTTAATAACTTTATTGTACTAGATGTACTTGATTCTTTGACATATTATGGATGGATGAAACATAGCATTTCAAGCCAATGAAATCTCAATAACATGTCATATATCTTTGAACTCTGACTTAAAATAAGTAGTGTGGCCATAGTAGTTGATCTCAATTGAAATGGTAACATGATATATCCCAATGCACTTTTATGTCCTCTTTACACTTTAACAACTCAAACATTATATTTAATTGTTATTTTATGTATTTTAAAGTAGTAATTAATTCTAATGTGAACAAATATTCACTCGACCCATAATCAAATGCAATACCGTGGATTTGTTATTACTTATATGAGATTAAATAAAGAGTTAATGCCCATCGAAGTCATAAAAAAAATATTTAATTGTCTTATAATGGAGAAGAAATATATTTATTTTCTCAATAATGGCACCAAAAGGACTATTTATTTAGAGGAGGTTGTGCATTGTACACATGATTTATCTTTTAAAGTTTCTTTTTTCTTTACTATATTTTGATGCGGTAGTGGATCATTGAATGTCTTTAGCTTTTACATTTTCATTTATATAAGGTCTAGAACCTTCAAGAGGGGTGCTCAATTAAATGGTATGGTTTTTGATAAGATCTTATATGATATGATTTAGCTTGAAAAACCAATTTTCAAAATGTCAATAATAGTGAAAATAATCACAAAAAGCATTAGAATAAAAAGGATTTAAGGTAATGTATACTCATTTAAGCTTCCATTCATGCGTAAAGCATGAGGAAATGTTACAAACTAAAAATTATACACTCAAGTTTCCACTTAACAAATAAGTAAAGAATGTTAAAAAGTGTATTATTTAAAGAAGATCATGGAACATGTAAAAGCGCTGAAGATATCCAATATAATATTTGTTTCTTACAATAAGATCTTTAAATTCAAAGCTAATTTCATGTTTAAAGAAGAAAATGTACTTCTTCTTTCTAGTTAATGGTTTTGTTGTGCCCACTTCCCTTTGACACCTTTTGATACTGATCATGATACTACTGATCATATTATAGACATGATTGTAGACTTTATTATTATATGATGTTAGATGTTAGATCATGGATTATTGTTGATCTTTATTAGGTTATGATGCATGATCATTATTAGAGAAATTTTTATATATTGATGATGATATGTTGTTTGACATGGTTATATTATGGATGTTGTTCAGACATGTGATATTTAAATATGGTGAGTAGTCATAGCAATGGAAATTATTTGATAATGATATAGTTGTTGAGTAAAATTTCAAATCACCTTATTAGTTACTTGGATGTTGGTGTGATTCATATATCTAGATGATTTCGAAATTTTATTTATATTATTTTGGATGTTCTGATATGGCCACGAGGTTGAAGGAGGTATTTTTGTTTTGCAGGTTAAAATATCACAACAGACATCAGGGGATTGGAGACCAACCACATTGGAATTCTAGATGAATTCAACAAGGTCACCATGGCAACTTGTATTTATTTGTGTGCTTGATTGTGTTAGGTATTCCCATGGGGGTATCACCTTTAAATGTGACCAAGGGTTGTGTGTATTTATTTTTTTGGTTCCTTTTTATTGATGCTTGTATGTGTTTATTAAGTGATGTGTTTATCCCTTTTATTTAAATAAATGGTGGTATATAATGTGAGTAATCATATTGTTAAAATAAATTAATCAAATTAGGACATAAGAAAGTAATTATTAGAGTGGTTAACTTTTGTACTAAATGTTATAAGATATGTGTAAGAGATATGTAAGTTAAAAAAAATTGGAGTATGAAACACTTCATCTTCTTTGGAATTTGAAATTGTCCTTAGAGACTGATTTTGGGGGCTTGTGAGATAAGTTAAACTTGTCCCATACCTCTTAAATTCACATACCAACCTTACCTATGGTTGGAGAGTTTAAATCTAGCTTTCATTATGCATTTTTGTAAGCCTAGCTAAATGTTTTAATTGCATTTCTTGCTTAAAATTAATTTCAATCCTTTGGGATATGGGCTTGATGTGAGTGTGTAAGTAAGACTGTTATATTATTCACCTACTTATTTATTGTGTCTTCGAGATTGAATTTGAATTTTGGGTTGGGCTTCAGGATGTGTGATGCAAAATCCTACATGGATCCACCTCATCCTCTTCTCTTTCCTCTTCTATAAAATTTGAATTTCTTACCTTGTTTTGGTGGCTTCACTTTTGGAAACCCATTTTGGGGTGAATTCTTTTTTTGTTTTGGAGCTCTTGCTTTGGAGAAGTTTTTTTGGAAGATTGTTGCATGCTTGCGCTTAGCTTATTTGGATTACTTGCATTGGGATAAAGCTTTTTGTTTTGGAACTTGGAACAACTCCATCATGGAGAGGTAATGAAAAGCACACACCAGGTCTACATAGAAAATATAATTCATGGAATAATAAATCACCTTTCATATTCATTCAGGTTTGTATTATAGAATATATAGAATAACTTGTTCCTATAATTTAGGAAACAAGTATAACCACTAACTCTATCAAGCCTATTTACATGGGTGAGTACAACCTACTCAACCACTACACAAGCCAACAAATATTATTTGTTTATAAAACAACTAATTACAATAGTAATTTCCTTTACATTAATAATACACAAACTATATTATAATGTGAAGCACTAAACAAGATATTCGTGACATTCCCCCCTTAGTGCGAACATGGTAGAAAAACATCCACACTCTCAACTGTAGTATGCTCACCCCTGTGGCATGTCCAACTCTATGACTCATGACCTTGATCCAAAAGAAAGGCTCACTCCTTCCATGGTTTTAAACAGGCTTACCACAAACCTTGACGTGACAGGAACCTCATAGACTGTCCACCTCGTGTGGTTTTCTGGATTATCCCACAAACCCTTTCAAGATCCATGAACTGACTTACTCTGGTGCTACTGTTCACCACTATGCTTATACATCAGGGAATTATGTAGGAAACACAACTGGCATATCTCAAAACTACACAATAGAATATATACAGAAAATATTTCACATTACTTCCTATAAGTATCGTAATGTTCTTAATCGTAGTCTTTGTCATTGATCACTGCCACTCAATCTCGAATAGCATAGAAAACTGCCACTGCCACTGGAAGCTTTCCTTGACTAAGTCATTTTGGGTGCAGAATGGGAATGGAACATTGGTATGTATTCCCCCCATAATGTGAAATTCCACTCAAATAGATACTGAGAAGAAAAATACATCGAAGAACATACTCCTGATTGGATCTTGCTAGTTAGGTCTTGTTGCACATGGTCACTAATGCTAGTGAACGTATTCTTCTAGCTGACCATCTTCCAAAGAAGTACGGCAGTCAGAGGACCAAGTCAGTTAGAGGATCACTGACAGTCATCTGTGCTCCAACACAACTCTCTTTCCAACATCCATCAAATACCACAAAAAATAGGAACTCTGCAAACTAAAGCACACTGAGAAAATGGAAACCACACTGAAAATAAAATACTCACACCATACATATGCCACCACAGCTTCTGTGCGGCCTCGTCGTTGGTGACTGACGAGAGGTCGCTAAATGACCTCCAGCCTCCTGTGCCTCCATCCTCCAGTTTTGTGGCTTCTAACTCAGCCAAATGAAAAATTTAATCTCATTTTTTTCCACATTGAAGTTATTCTCCCACCGCAATGTGAAACATTTTAGTTTTAGGACGTCAGGTACAACCGATAATGTGTCCCACAAAATAGCTAAAAAATATGATTATTTTTAAAGTGGGTATTTTATCCCAAAATTAGAGCCACTATAATGAGAATTAAAAAATAAACACTTTTACAAAAAACGGTGCTCAATTTTGAGTTACCGTGCAAAAGTTATTGAGGTTAAAATTTCCCGTAAATTGGTCCAATTAAAATAAAATTGAATTTCCCTCAAAATTAAATTATTAAGAAAAAACTATAGAAATATATATATATATATATATATATATATATATAATATATATATATATATATATTAAACTACATTTTTGCTAAATAATTAAAAAAAATTGACCAATAAGAAAAAACATGTGTGTTGCATTTCTTTTATCGGATGTGCATTTCCAGCCACAAAAAATATCTGTTTGATAGCAATTTCATCATATCTGCATGCTGCATCTGACCCTGATGTAAACTACAAAGTTGTGCATCTTTTTCTCATCTTTTCAACCCAAAAAGAATCGCCTTAATCCGATGTTTTATGAGGAAGATATGTTCATTTTACTAAACACTACTTGCTGTATTTTTTTGGACGGATTTTTGAATATTCTCTTTGGCCTCTTAAATCTTCTTGGCTCTCATAGGAATAACTTGCTCTTATACCAAATGAAAAGCACACACCAGGTCTGCATAGAAAATATAATTCACGGAATAATAAATCACCTTTCATATTCATTCAGGTTTGTATTACAGAATATATAGAATAACTTGTTCCTATAATTTAGGAAACAAGTATAACCACTAACTCCATCAAGCCTATTTACGTGGGTGAGTACAACCTACTCGACCACTACACAAGCCAAAAAATATTAGTTGTTTATAAAAAAACTAATTACAATAGTAATTTCCTTTACATTAATAATACACAAACTATATTATAATGTGAAGCAGTAAACAAGATATTCCTAACAGGTAGGAGCTTGGCTCTTGTAATGCTTCTCTTTTTGTTTATGAAATTTTTATTGTTGTGAATGTTTTGGCATGTTTGTCGGATGTTGGCTAGATAGCCTAGGAATGGTGTAGGAGAAGATGATGGGGTTTATTTTATGGGAGGCACAAGTGTTTTAGGGAGGTATAAGTGTGGAGGGAGTTGGGATTTGGGTTCCACCTTACAAAGAAATAGTTTGCATTTCTTTACTCGTTATGGGGTGCTATAAGAGGTTGGGGAGGTATAAAGAAATGTGAGGAATAAGGGGAAATTGGGGGAGGCATAAGGGCATGTCAGGGATTTGATGTACTATATTTTGGCAGTTTGAAATGAGGTGGTTATACACATTTCCCCTTTGTGAGGCATAAGTAGCATCCCCCATATTTTCTTGCTCCTTGGGCTTGCTTGATGAAGCCTCAGTGTTTTTTGTCATGATTTAATGTAATTGTAAACTACATTCTATTTTGGATTGTGTTTTAAATGTGAAAATGTTGATTTTGTGTTGTGGAAGTCTTTGTTGCCATGAGTTGAATCACATATTCTATTGCTTCATGGTTGGGGCTCAGCGGCCAATGAAGAAGGATGGCTTCTCCTTGTCACTAGATATCTTGGTGGGGTAGAGAGCATTGCCTTTCCCCTACTCTTGTTATGATCAAAATTGGAGGAATGATAAATCTACATGTTGTTGTTCTAGAGCAAGAGAGAAAAAATAATAATTTGATAGTCCCTTGTTGAAATGAAATCTTATTGTAACCTTTCCAACTTGAAGTGGATGGACTCGCATATGTTTTGTAATGGAAATATGTTGTATTGAATATGAAAGTTGTAATTTTGAAATGTAAAGGAGAGATATACTATGTTTCTTTTTGGAAGAAAGAGATGTATTTTGTATATTATATTGTGAAAATCAACAGAAAAGAGAAGTTGTAAAAGAAGGAAATCTTGTCTTTTGAATAAAATTTGCATTCTTTTCCATGATTGGAACAACTGCTATTTAAAATATGAGTTTGAAATGTATTTGAAATCTCTGTTTGAAAGGAAGAAATGCGTGTGAGGAAAATACAAAACTCTGTCTTTTGAAATGTGTAAAACTGGAAATCATAATTACATGTTGGTTTTGAATAGTTTGATTTGAATCAACTAAATGTATTAGATTAGAGTTGGAATGAATTCTAATACTTGGAAAGATGAAAAAGGCAAATAGATCCTTTAAAATTTGATCTTTGTTTTGTATTTTAAAACTGGAAAATACTTTAACAAAAATGCACAGTTTGAACCTATGACATTGAAATAACAATTTAAACAATTAAACTAAAGTAGTATTCCCTAAATGAATTCAATTGAATAAAAACACATACGGAATTTCTTAGAAAACTTAGCAAAATTGGGCAAAAACTATTTTGTTGTTGTTTTTGCTATCAATGTTGTATTTTTTTTAATTGGGAGTCAATCAAACAAATTTACCTTCCAAATCCATCATAAATCCATCTAAGAACAATTATCCATGTCTAATTGACATGTTGAGGGAGGAACAAGATCAGTTTGTTTAAAATTTTATAAGTTAAAATTTACTAGCTTGCCTTTTGAAATCCTACAGACCAATTTCATAAAATTGACCCCTTAAAAATTAACAAAATAAAAAATTAATGATTTCTATGCAAAGATTATGTCGAGAGCTTTCCAAAAAGTCCTCATTTTCCCAAAATCGCTCTCCCAATCAAAAGTTATGGCCCTTTGAAGTTTTTCTTCATTTGGCGTCAAAAATAATTCCTAACTGTCAAAATAAAAATTGGAAAAATTTCCCCCACGGACCCACCACCCCACTTTTTCCTTTTTGGTTTTTTTTTCACGGCCGCGTGGGCCCACAATAGTTAGCTTAACCTTTAAAATAATTTGGGAAAATTTTCTAAGTTTCCTCCGCCACCCCGCCGGCCTACAGGCAATCAGGTGCTGCCACATGGCATCACAAGGTGTCGGCGAGGGAAGCGGATCCCCTTTTCATCTTAGCACTTCAGAATTTTTTTGGAAAAAATTTCCTAAATTCAATCGCCAGCCCGCGTATCTACATCCAATGGATGGCTGACAAGTGTCTTCATGATGCGTCTGTAGAGTCGCAGAGGTTTTTAAGTCTTCAAACCTTTTTCTCGCAAAAGTAAAATTTTGTTAAATTGCTACGATGGCCCGACGGGCCACAACCAATCAATGAGTGACACATGGCATTGTTCGGGGAAGTTGGAGACGCGGGCTATTTTAATCCTTTTGTGTTTTTAACCCTAAAGTCTAAAATCTCTAAGTTTCCCTCGAAGTTTGTTTCCCCCCTGCGACCAATCAGTTCTTTACACGTGGTGCTTTGGGCATCAGTGGAGGCACAGATCATTTGATTCCATAGTGCCTTTTGGCCAAAAAGAGTCATTGTCTTAAAATCCTCCGACGGCCCAATTTTTTGCTAGAGTTTAGAAATGCCGACATGTGTCCTCTTCAGGGCTCGCGGGGTGCGCGGAGGTAGATCACGCTTTGTTCCAAAAATGAAAATGCGCTAAAACTCTCCCCGCTCCGCCGGCCCGCTCATGGGAAAATTTTCTTTTCGAGCCTCGCAGACCCACTCTTGGGAAAATTTTCCTCCCAAGGTCTGCTAGCCCATAACTTGAGAAATACGAGGAGTTAGGAGGAATTCATTATATCACTGGAAAAGTGAGGAAATTTCCTATCTAATGGAAATATTTTTGGGAAGTTTTTTAGTATATTAATTTTGAGAAAAATCAAGTTGAATCTTTTAATCCTGGTAGTGGGTGATTTAGTGAGAAATTACCCTCTTAACCTAATTGATTAATCTAACCCTAAGTTTGGACCTTGTGATCTTTTATAATTATCGTATTAATAAAACTATAAGCTATTAATAGTATTTGACTTTGAAACTTGCTTGTGATGACTGTTGTGTTGTGACCTACATGCAGACTCTTTTAAACAAAAAATAAAATTATTCCATAATTTTCCTAACTAATCCTAGGTTGTTCTTGGGTCTCAAGTGGGTTGTTTGAGGCGGGCGTTACAGGTTTTGTATGTATGGCATGTATCATAATAGTAATAATATAGTTAATAATACATATTTAATTTCTTGTATTATAACGAACATGTAGAAGCACAATTCATAGCTTATTTTGAGCTTGTGTACGATATTATCCTTAATTAATAATATTGAAAAATACATAAAAAAAACTTTCAATTTAATCCTAATGTAAAAGAATTCTGGGTCTTAGCTGTTAAAACGAGTAGGTACATTCCATAACAGAATATTTACAGATGAGTGTGTTCCTACATATTCCCTTCTGTAATCTACTCTATTTGCTTAGTGAAGTGTTTCTTACGTATTTAGCCATATTATTTTGTGTCGAACCATAAAATAAACTTGAGATTTAAGAAAAAAAATAATTGCATTCATGAAAAAATAAATAAAAAGTAGAATGAGATTAAATTAGTCAATAACAAAAGATAACCCCATTAAAAATATTATGACTCCCTGCCCAATTGATCCGAAGAAGTTGGACAGAACTCGGACTCTATTGTCAGAAAGATAATTTCCCTCTGCGGGTCGCAAGAAATGCTAGTGTGCTTTACATTAGCTCTAGCTTCAAAATTTTAGAGTTCATTTAGGTTCAAAAACTTTGTTTGTGACATTTCCAAGCATCTCCATATTACTATGGAGGCCATGTTGGATCCAATCACATTAAAGGTTATTCAACTACATCAATCGGATAAACTTTTTGCTTCAATAATTTATGATTCGAAGGCTCAATGAAATGAAATGTTGTCAGCAGCTAAATAGCTAAGTAAAAGAAGAACGGGAAATAGAGGCCCCACTCTACCATCAATCTATTCCAGATCAAACAATGAGGAAATGTTTTAGAAAAGACAGTGTGAGTTCATTCCAAGAAGCAATGCCCCACCATTGGATTTTATCAACATCTATAAGAAGGTGTTATAACTAAACTCAAATTTAAAAGACGTTCGACCCGCTTGATCACATATTAAACAGTGATTATCCAGGCTCTACGTATGAAATCAAATTTTAGTCAATAATGAAGTTCTGTAGCAGCTATCTTTCCATGCTTGTCAGTAGATAATGAGCTATATTTTCAAATCTAAAAAGATAGATGCGTAGAAAGGCAGGAAAGAATATTGAATTATTATAGTTTAGTTCATTTGAGAAGAGGATCAATGTTTCTCGTTTCTGTGTTATTCAAGCTAAGAATCTTTCAACTATTATTCCATGCACGATATATGATTACAGGTGGTAGGCTATTATTTCAAACACAACTGACGTTTTATACGTGGCTATTCTCATTGACTAAAACTACCAAAGTGGAGAGGGAATCTTTTGGATGCCCAATGGCTCACTTTCCTCTATCTATATCTCTCGATTTATAAATTGAACTAAGATTCTCATTGTAAATAGGTTGGATCTTTTTCCTTGAGAGGTTAGCTTGACTCTAAATTATATGATTATTTTTAGTATTCAAGGTTGTTAATTAATGTCTTCAAACTATCTAAAGTTTATTTATTCTCACTCTTATCTTAAATCTATTTTTTTAATTGTATTTCTCATTACATACTATTTTATTTATTCTCACTCTTATCTAAAATTTATTTTTTTATTGTATTTCTCATTACATAATATTTTATTTATCAATAGAATTTAAGTGTTTATAATGTGATTTATAAAAGTATTTGAGTCTAAAATCTCTTGTTTCTATATTTTTACTCTAACTGTATTTTCATATTCTGACTAAAAATTGTGTTTATGTATTATTTAATGTTATTGAACTTGCCCAAAAAATTTATACTTACTAAATAGTTTTAGGTAGATACTTATAAGATGAGAATTTACAATAGCTTCATTACATTTCTACTTTGTGCATCATTATTTTTCTTAGGCTCGTGTTTACCATTGTCTCTCCCTTATCCCCCTTAACAATGTTAGCATAGCTTTATTTTAATGTGTTAGTATGAAAATCAAAACTATTGTTTCTTGGAGTCTATCTATTAAGAGTTATCCAACACTAAATATGAATCCCATGTTATGGTTTGTATGTGGGTGTAATCTAATAAAATATATATTAACATCAACAACACCCCTAGATAGTAGGTAGTGTACATATGTTATCATTGGTCCTTTATCCACAATAAATATTTGAATGTGATGTGAATCAATAATGGCACAAATTAATAAAGGTTCCTTAGTAAATCTATTGTTAGAAATATCATAATCATTGATATTATATTTTCTATTTATAATCTCACATATGTAAGTGTACCACTAAATACATCTATACGATGGGTAACATTAGTTCCAGGATTACAAGAAACTAGAGCTTAAGATTTCTTATAGTTTCTTTTGACCCATTATTAGGAAAAGAATATTTGAATATTTTAAAGTTTTAATTAGGTAGATGATATGATTTTTTATTTGCATGATTTTACTACCAATTTCAATTGAATTTATTTTTATTAGACCTTGGGATATTATCTCACTAAAAATATACATATGTTGGCTAAATATAATTTATATCCACAATAATCAAATATGTTGGTTGAATATAATATATATCCACATTAATCAAAAACTCCATTGATATAAAATTTCTTTATGTTACGCATTAATAATTTAAACCTCTATTGAAGGAGGAAGGGAAATAAGATTGCACTCAAGTATCCTTTTTAAAACCTTATGAGAGGGTTCCAATAAATATATGAATTTAATTTTTTGATGAATAAAAAGGAAAATACAATTGTTATGATGTTAACATTTAATGAGTAATATATTATGATCTTTCTGAAGAATATCTTTTTAATCTTTAAATGTTATCTTACTTTGAAATTCAACAATAAATGTTATGAGAGGGTTTTCTAAATATTTTAACTTCTATTTAAAATGATCTTTTCTTGATTATATTAAACTATATGATAGAGATTAGCCAAAAAAAATATTGAAAATGGTCAATAAGAATTTCTAATAGATCCAAAAGAAAACTTTTGGAGATTATTTTTTGTAAATCACTTCTAGTCACGAGTTTTCACATTTTTCAAAGCATTGTCATGTATATTACTTCATGGTGACTAATATGGTTAATCGATTATTATTTAAGTTGTAAATATTTAGAAAACAAGACCTTTTGACTAACGTTTATGAATAATTTACATAAAAAATTGTTATCTAAAGTGATTAAAGCATGTTATAAACCCTTAGAAAGGCTGCAAATCACACTCAATGTTACTAGTATAGGTCCAAATTCATGTACACATTGTTGAATGATGCTTCTCATATTATAATTTATCATTTAAAATAGTAAGGGTGCAAATAAACATTCTATGTGAGGGATAACTAAGGATTTGTATGGATAATAAGTTGTGTAATATTTTATTAAAAACTTATCAATTGGATCTTTTTATTGTGTTCTTGTATAAATTGAGAAACTTTCAAATTTTCCGTAGTTAGAAGTGTTCTACATATAAATCTCAAGAAATAAATATATTGTTAAAGAAATGTCATAAAAGAGTATTTACACGGAAATGGGGGACCAAAATGATCCGAAGGAAAATTTGGAATTTCATAAATTCCGTAAATCTCCCTAAACCATGACAATAAAGTACAGCATTCCAATAGATTTCTATTGGTATAAAAAATGTAAAAAAAAAAAGCTCGTACGCTAAATTTACTGTTAGTCAAAGTTTGGTACGAAGTAGGGTCAACTGGCCAATCAGGCCGCAACATGTGGCAAAAGTGAAAATTGGGAAAAAAGTATAAATTTGATTTTGTGACTCTGGTCTTTGATGCTTGTTTATGGACAGGTGGGTGCCACTATTTATTGGATGGGGGCCATCAGCCAAGTTCAACACACTTTTTTGATGGAGGGGTGTCTCTTCTGCCATTTAGATTCATATTTACATTATAACAATTTTTATTATATATGCCTCACAATGCATTTACAAGGTAACTGTGGGATATATATTATAGTTCATTGTTAATATTACAAGGCAGTGTGATTATACCATACATTGCCTTAGACCGAGCTCAGGGCCAACTCGGTGAGCTACTGAATCATGCACTTCAATGTTCACCTTACCAACTTGCCACCACATTGCTTGGGAACAATTCACCCATATCTCGGGCCTTTTCTACATCAAATTGGAAGCCAACTTGGTGGTTATCTCCTCAGAGCCAGAATTAACAAGTTTTTCCAACTATCAAACAACCTCCATGATGGCTCAACATAGCATGCCATCCAACATTCAAACAATGGGGCATGCCAACAATGCTCATTCATTCAAAAAGGCCACCAACCAATACAATGAGGCCATCTACATGGAAAACTGACCATGCCAGATTGATGCGGATCTAACTGCAAGAGGTTGAAATATCTCCAAAACACACATAAAAAGGTTTACAAATAAAACCCAAATGTTTCAAAATATTTTTCTTATCATTTTGGAATCCACACCAAACCTTTACATCACTACAATCCTCCTTTGATTTTACGTGTACTCTAAAAATCCTAAAATGCCAAAACACCCTAAAATGCAAAAAAAAACCCTAAAATGCCAAAAAACATCTACTAGAAAAACAACTTGTATGGGCCCCAAAATTTGTGTTCCAAATATTCCCTCATAAATTAAGGGTCACACAATAAAAGTTATTAAACTTATAAGACCTAGTTTAAAGTAAAAAAAACATTCAGAGCTAAATTTAGGGCTTTAAATGAAGAAATACAACCCCGAAAATGTGTCTAAATTTCCACAAACTTGTAAGAAATGTTCACCCCAACATATTTTTAATGTATATCTATCACCCTAAAAATTTCAAGGCAATCCAACGGACGGATCAAAAGTTATGGTCTCTAAACGTTATGCTGCCACATCACAAATCCACCTATGTGGAAACAAAACATTGCTAAACGTGGCCACATCTATGAACTATAAGGGTGACCAACCTATATTTAAACCCTCCTATAAAACAACCCGTGGAAGATGTGGGATTTTTTCCCTCAATAGGAAAAACTGTCTGCATGGGGAGGATAAGGGGGTTCGACACCATGACTATCCAAATCCCAAAAAAATAGTGCACCGTCACACCAAATGAGATCAATGAGTCATATACTAATCTCGCTGGTATTTGAAGCAAGATTTTTTTAAGGTTGTATAAGGAGGAAAAATAAGGTAAAACTGAAAAATTGAGGCACTTATAGTCCCAACAAGACTTTGGAGAAAACTGGAGAGTTCTATAAAATTCAAATCCGATTCTCATGATATTATTTTTATCCATTTTGGACTCCATAGATTTATTTTGAAATGAATTTTGTAGAATTTTTGTTTGTGAACTGAAGTACAATAAACTAAGAAGCCAAGAACAAACACAGAGTGAATTCTGATCATTATCATAGCTCATGGGTTCTCAGGGACTTCTGGTAGATTACAAATATATTCATTTTTTGATTTTTAATAAATTAATAATATTTTCCAGTCTAAGAACTAATGGATCAGTTATAAATGAATCCATAGACATAGGAATTCCCCACCCCATAAACAATCCATGTGTTGTTTAATTTGAATTTTCCTTTTATTTTATGATTACTTGTATTGATTAAATTTAGATTTGAATGTGGATACAAAATTTTTAATCAATTTTGATGATTTTAGGAAAATAAGATAAATTGGGTAACTTGAATTTAAATGGATTTGATCAAACATTGAATTAAGCGAATGTAAAAATCAATTTTGGATCAGCATTTGTTCAGATTTCAAAATCATATTCTGATCAATTTTGGATTAATTTAAGTCCTTAAAACTGATGAATTTTTAAGTTCTTCGTAAATAGTAAAAAATGTTAAGTATTGACTTCTGTTTACAGATCACAAAAGGGGATCAAAAGTGGAAACATTATTAAGGAAATAATCGAAATATGAACTTCAATTAGTAATTTGGCATGCATATTCTTAAAATTTGAAAAATTGATAAGATTAAGAAATGTAGTGTAACACCCGTAAAAACGACATTCAAAGGACACACAGAAACCTTAAACATTTATCCCAAAAGTTGTGACTAATTTTTTTTTTTTTTTTAAGTTATAAGATCACAAGGGTGTTAACCCCTAGGGTACATTAAATTCACTTACACCAATATTGTCAACCTTATGATAGGGGAACCAGGTCTAGTCCAAAGATTAAATATTTTTGACTCATCTCTAAAGTCAATAAGTCAATTAATTAACATAGTCTCAAGTTTATCTCTAAGGTCCATTAATCATTTATTTATTAGGAAGGTACCATAGATTAATTTATATAGCTAAATATTTTCTTCTCTTAAGTTAATGTTCAATCCCAATATGGTCAATCTTATACTAAGTCATTTTGTTTCTTTATCCCCTTTAGCTTTAATACCCCATATTTCTTGAATTTACTAAAACATACTAGAATCTACAAAAATAGACTTGCACACTAAGGTAATTAAATGGCCCCATTCATTCATTTACACATACCCTTAAATTTTAAATAAAAACATTTATAAAAATATATTCCCACCAACAAGGTAGGGTTGATCCTTAACCCTTAGATCAAACCAATCTTGGCCATTAGATACTAGGGTTCAAAATAACCCTAAAAATCCTTATGATTTCTTATTAAAACCTTTCCTTTATTCTATTCTTATCATTTGGTCTATTTTCTTTTTTTAAAATTGCAGGTTGGAGGGAATGAAGCCATGGGAGCAAGAGGGGAATAACTATGCAGGATTTTCTTCAAGATCAAGTTTAGATTAGATTAGATTTTAGTTTTATTGTTGTAATCTATTCCATTCAAGGATAGAAGGAGGTTTTCCTTTCAAAACTGGTTTTATTTCAAGCCATTTGTAATTGGGGTTCTCTGTTTGGGGAAAAACCCTTCCTCCATTAATATAAATAAGATTTAGCAATTTTAGTTTTCCATTTTGCAGTTTATATTTCTTAAAACCCATGATATTTGTCATTTTTTGTTTTCTGGAAGATTCCTCGGTAAATTTACATGCTTAAAATATTTTTTATTACAAGTTAGAAAATACGCAGACGCGTAACTAGAAATTTTCGCCATAAGTGACACTATTGCCGCCCAAAGCAGATCGGTGGTCTTGGGACCGCCGCCCCACCTCGATGAAAAACCATGAACCATCGCCTTACGAAGAGATGGTTCTAAGACCACTTTCCTTGCCTGAGCAGTGGTTACGAGACCTTCGCTCTGTATAGGGCGGCAGTCCTATTCCTTAGGAACAGAACCATCAAACCTGATTTTTTCCAAAAAAACAAAAGTTAATAAAATGTCCTAGGATTCATTTTGAGTTAAATTTTATATGCCTAAAATGTCCAGTTGTAATATTTAGCTTCATTTATTCATTCTATTGTTTAAAATTACTCATTTTAAAGCATTTTCTATTTCAATAATAGCAACAACAACTACAAGGTCATTTTCATTTTGGTCAACAATTTTTTCTTTCAATTCTAAAAGTAAAAAGATATAAATCTACTTCTAGTATTGTTATTTTTTCTTACTACAACAATGTAATATTCTAACATAATAATATACTTCAAATAAATATATTATCTTTAGGTTTCTATTTCACAAGACTAGTTTTACAACATAATCTTTCTTTCTCTTTTCAACATATAACTACAACAATGAAGGTAAACTTCCTCTTCCCACAATACAACTGTTAACTAAATTAATACACAAGGTTTCAATTTTGATTCTTTTCTTTCCGTACAACAATTTAATGAGAAGGGATTTTTACAACTTTTCAAAGAATATTATAACTTACAAAGCTACATTTCCTTTAAACCAAATATAATATTACAAACTTCCACCATGAGTGGGAATAACAATAAGGCTTCTCACAAGGAGGGATTTCTTTTGGATACCAACATATATCAGAATTTTACATCACCAACAAGAGCTCCACCAAACTTCATTTGATCACCAAAAAAAAGGGGGAGAGGCAACACTCTCCACCCAACCAAGAATTCCAATTAGTAGAAGAAGCCATCCTCCTCATTGGCCCATGAGCCCCAACCACAACGCAATAGAAAATGGATTCAACTCATGGCAATAAACAAGCTTCCACATCAAAAAACCAATTATTTCACAACAATCAAAACACAATCAAATTCAACTACAAACACAAGGAGGAAAACACAAAATATACAAGGCTTCAAAATGCAGGAGCCAAAGGAGAAAGAACCTATGGGGAGGTCACTTATGCCTCCCAATGGGAAATTAGTGCCCACCTTAAAAACATAAAATAAACATCTCAAAACCCCTACACACTCTTATGCCTCCCTTAAGTACCTCTTATGCCTCCTCCATTCTCTTATGCATCCCTATAATCTCTTAAGGCTCCCTCAACAAAATAACCAAGTAAGAAATGCAAGCAATTTCTTGTCCTAGGTGGGGCACTCAACCCAAAATCCCTCCAAAATAGAAAATAACTCTTATTCCTCCCTACATGAAATCTCCCCATAGTCCACTCCTACACCACACTTAGGTTATCTACGTAATCACCCAAAAAGCATAGAAAAACACTCAAAATAAGCACATATGCATACAAAATAAAAGAAATCATTTAATAAGATTTTAGCTCCTACCTTTTCATGGTAGAGTTTGATCCAAGAGCCATACACCAAGATAATTCAAGCCCAAACAAACACCAAGAAGCTCCAACAAATCCACAATCACCAACAAGCTCTCACAAGGAACCAAAGCACTCCCAAAATCTTTTAACTCAAAACATGTAAGAGCACAAAAGAATGAAGTAACCCCCCAATCAAGAAAAAGATCTTTATTAAATAGAAAAGGGAGAGAAAAGGGAGAGAGAAGGGTGAGGTGGCTCCATGAAGGATGCCACATCACTCATCCTCAACTCCACCTCCAATAGTCAAACTTCAAACTCCAAAGCACAATTAAAAAGTGGGTGAAGAAATGACATCTTACTTGCACACACAATCCATTCCCACACCTCCTAAGGATAAAATTAATTACATGAAAGAAAGTGCACTCAACATTTTACCTTTTTACCTTCCCAAAACACCTAAGGGGGTCTAATTTTAACCCCCTAACCCACAGGTAGGGTTGGCATAGCCATTTAAGAGGTGTGGGACAAGTTTGACTTGTCCCACAAGCTTCCAAATTTCTCCTCTAAGGCCAAATTAGAATTTCCATGAAGGGGTGGAGTGTACAACACTCAAGAGCCCCAAGCACACAATTATAAACACAAAATCCAAGAGAAATCTAGCTTAATAAATGAATCCCTTTGGTCACATCTATAATTAGTTTCGGACAAGATTAATTTAGCTGTAACTAAGACACTACAACCCAGTAATAATAAAGGGTACAATACATACCCCAAATTCCAAATAATAATACAAATAATTACATCACTAAAATCACATACATCAATTAAAGGAAAATAAATAAAAGCCAAAACATAACCCCTTGGTCACAATTTCCTCCTAACAATAATTCAAACACAAATACATGTTACCATGGCGACCCTTGTTGAATTCACCCAGAATTCCAATGTGGTTGGTCTCCAATCCCCCCAGTAGTTTTTCCTGATATGGTTTCCTTCAAACACACAATACCACTTTGGCCTCATGTCCATATTAACGATGTTGAAGTAATAAAACACCTACATTGAACTATTGATTTCAAACATCAAAATCGTAACTACTATTGCTAAGTAATTTAGCAATTATTCTCATTTTCAACATTTCGATTCTACTCATACATCAATTTACTACTAAGATCAAAGACCAATTAGATCATCACATTAAAGAAATAATTTCAATCATTCAAAATTTCACCAATCTCCAAGATCAATTAAATCACAGATATAACTTTGAACATCCTAATAAAATCCAATATGAAAATAATTCAAAATATCAACATATATTTATATGACAACACATCGTTTTCTTCCATACTGAATTTCTATCAAAATTTAATCAATTCGGTTACAATAATGTCTACCCTTCCATTTCCCTAACACAATGTATAAATGTCATTTGTCTATTAACATCTTCCAGTAATAAAGCACAAAAGTGTCTATGTGTCCAGTCATAGAGATAAACCAATTACAACAAAACAATCTCGATGAGTAATGATATCACAATCAAATTACGACAATGAAACCATTCTAGCTAATTGTTTTATCCTTAAATGTCCATCAGGGTCCATAATACGACATATAGTTAAAGTAATAATAATCAAAACACAAAGGATTCATGATTCCCTGCACAACTTATTAATATGCTAATTAGAATAATGCAGCAAGGTTTATGATTATAAAAATTTAGAAAACATAATCATGTTTCATTTTGTGTTGAAGAGAAATGGGCATTATATCCCCCTCCTCTTAGATTTGACTTCCTCCCGAAAGTCACAGAGAAATATTCAGGGAACAAAGAAAAAGAAATAGAATCGCATCCTTTGTGGAATTCCTCTGCTTCAACAAGTGTGGGTCTACAGAGCTCAAGTTTTGGTTCAATGCAATTTACCAAGAAGAAGAGAGATTAAAAGGGATGAGTCCTAAAATTTCTTTAAGTAAGTTTGCAAACATATATTTCTATAGAGTAACTCCACGTGGTCAACCAAGTTCCAACATATAGCCTTAAAATATTAAATGGTCAAGGAGCCTCATAAATATCCACCAACAGAAGGAAGTACCGGGAGAATTTCGTGAACTTGAAATGACCATGTAGTCTCCCATGGATCTGACATACTGCGACATCACAAGTTAAGGATTACACTAAGGTTAAATTACGCTTTCAAATTTTGTTATTTAGACAAGGCTAGCACATAACCATGACTATAAATTTGTGAGAAAACATGCCTACTCAAAGGTCTCACACTTTTGAGATCACACAAGAAGAGGTTTGATAACAACGAAAGGTACTTAAGCTAACCAACACATTTACCATCAAGAACTATTCATGGGAATCACTCTATAACCCAAAAGGGTACAAAAAAATTTACATGGAAATATTAAGGAAAACATGACCTTAAAGTTTTATATAACTTGATTTTACATTCAACAATGAACACACCATACTAATCTGATATAGAAATGTCAAACATTTAGAAGGAAATTTGCACTAGGA
The DNA here is from genome assembly GCA_019776745.2 of Taxus chinensis. Lineage (NCBI taxonomy): Eukaryota > Viridiplantae > Streptophyta > Pinopsida > Cupressales > Taxaceae > Taxus > Taxus chinensis. The sequence goes on from CM034152.1 coordinate 689,878,451, forward strand.
CTAACTTATCAATACAATAGGCACCACTCACTCTACACAACACAAGGGGATTTATTTACCTTAAACCATTCTCAAGTTTAAAATAGCCATAAGAGAGCACATACATAAGTCATAACATCAAAGAGCACTCAAGGGAGCTAGAGAGAAGAAATAAATAAAGAGAGGGGGTCCAACTGCAGTCCGGAAGTGCATCATACCAAAAGAGAATAAAAACCTTACAAAAACAACTTGCACTTCCCTTCCCAATAGAAAAAGGGCAATGACCAAAAGGTGACTTAAGAAAAAGAAGAAAGAGTATCTCTCAAAGTTATCTCATATCCTTAAAATATGTTTCCTTAAAAAGAAAAAAAATTACAATAACTTATGTCCCCACTGACCAAATTAGCACACAAGGAGGTTGTTTTTCCTAAAACAAGAGATAATCCCCAATCCTAAAGGCCACAACTCACACTCGTCGAGAATACAAGGCAATAAGGTTATGACGAACCAAACTCCTACAGGGAAAAATCACATACATCCATGAACAAGGGAGTACTACGTAATTATAACACATCACTACAACATGGTGTTTCATGATTTTGGGTAGGCGGAAAAACTAAATGTTTAACTAAACATTGCACTTCACACACATAAATCTTAGTTGTTTTTATAAATTAACTTATTAAGTCCAAATTTATAGTTTGCTTGTCAAACACAATCCTTACAAGTTTTCTTTATTAAAACTTCCTTTTATTATGACATCACAAGTTTGTGTTATAAAGTGAACCACTAAGGTGGCATGATCTCTCACCATTCTAAATAGGCGGAAACAACATTTATTTTACTTCTAGGGAAAGTAGAATGAGAATTTTTTTTTCCTTTCTGCTTTCTTTCCACATAGTTTGATTTATTTTGTTAATATACCAAGATTATATCAAGAAAACATATCTTTTTCCTAATGTTCTATTTTATTTATTTACTTTTGTCTCAAAAATCTAAGTTCCTCAATTAGGGTATCGTTATGATCAATTAATCATTTTACCAAATAGATTTTAATGAGAAGGAAGAGGCAACGAAATCACATTATTACTTTCATGGGAGAGAGAGATAAATCAACATATCACATTTTAAATTCTATAGGAACAAGAGACATTCAACATAACCAACACCTCATTAAGTTTGTAAGAACTAGGAATCTATCATTCAACATGTACCATACCCATATTTCCGCAAGATACTACTAGCCAAACAACAAGATGACTATGCAAAATTTTACTCTGAGGACACCATATTCCATTAGAAAACATCAAATACAAGAGAACAATCAATTAATCTATTCAAACATGGACCGTACGACCAAGAGTTATAGTTTCAAAAAGAAGGAGCACAATATAAGCACCACCGAGATAAAAAAAAAAGATAAGATCTACCAAACTAACATCTCTAAGTGCAAGGTTCAAAAGGCCCAACAACATTCATAAGTGTCTCCACGTAATCCAAATATTAAAAAGTCATAAAGGTTATACTCATAACAATCTAAAGGGTTAAGACAAGGGTAACCTTATTCATAGGTCAATGAGATCAAAACAAGCACACTCAATTAAAAACACTACCCGAATGGGCTTAAATCTAACCATAACTACTGAAATGCATACAATCCACAAGCCAATATTTTTTAAGATGATACAAGGAAACCATGATAAAACTTAGCATGCCATCATGGAACATAATTACCAAAAAAACACTTATCCAACAATTAAATATACAGTCAACCAAGATTCAATCTGACCTCACGCAAACCATAAGCTCATAACCAAACACATCTACTCTGATGAGGAGGAAAGATCTTACCAGTTTGTAAGAGAATCACCACCACAACTATCAAACTGCCAACAAGACCACACAACACCACAAACTCTCTCTCTACGAAGATTGAGTAACATAAGAGTTACTCCAAGATCCTAGGCACACACAGGTTTTCGTCTTTCCAAAACTAAGGTATAAATTAAAAAACCTAAGAGGATGTTCAAGGCTCCTAGGGTGTACCCCCATACGACAAAATGTCACAATACAAACAGTTTAAAACTAGCTCAACAACATGCAAGAAAGAGTCACATAACATTTAGCTAAGTAGCCAACAAATAAACGAGCTCCGAGTCACCAGTCAAAGTAAAATCCAAGAATTATTGGAAATCAAGGAAAGTGGCTAAGTAGTCGCATTGCAATGTCTAAAAATTCTCATTAAAAAAAAAATGAAAAGAGTCTTAGAGCTTCCCAATCCAGTCGTAAAATAAGGTGTTGGTCCTTGATAAAATAACACAAGTTTACGAATATAAAAATATAGAAGTCCACATCATAGTCACTTCGCAGCCCTTAATGGCCACTAATAAGGGTACTATACCTCGAGCTCAGTTATAAGGATGCATACGCAAGGCTGGATCAAAAGTGACACCAAGACCTAATATTCATTTACTCATATGGGGATTAAGTTACAAAAGTAGTAACCCAAACTAACTTTTCCATCCACTTGAAGGAAAGAGGGGGAACTTTAGATGACTAAAAAACTTCTATCTTACCCTTTCTGACCCCAGCACAAAACCACAAACGCTAAATCACAAGATTCACACCATAAAATGTATCATTCCAATAAGGAAGATTCCAAATGGTTTTATCACATCATACGACTCAAGGAAAAGTGAGTACTCATCAAACATTATCTTTCAAAGGAAACAAGTTCTTGTTACATCAAAATTTCATAAGAATATCCATTTAATTTTAACATTTTTAATTTTTTTTAGTTATCTAGGTTCGACAAAACACCACTAGGCGAGTTCAACAATTTGAACAATTTTATTATTTTAATCATGAAGGTTCAATTCTTGATAACTGGTTTCTGTTTTCAAATTCATCCCAGGGTCCAAGCATTGAACCCACAATTTTTATACCGAGTGTAATGCCCACAAAATCAACGTTCAAATGACACACAAAAACCTTAAATACTTATCCCGAAAGTTGCAACTAATTATTTTTTTAAGTTATAAGATCATAAGGGTGCCAACCCCTATGGTACATTAAATTCAATTACACCAATATTCTCAATCTTATGATAGGGGAACCAGGTCTAGTCCAAATATTAAATATTTTTGACTTATCTCTAAAGTCAATAAGTCAATTAATTAACATAGTCTCAAGTTTATCTCTAAGGTCCATTAATCATTTATTCATTAGGAAGGTACCATAGATTAATTTATATAGCTAAATATTTTCTTCTCTTAAGTTAATGTTCAATCACAACATGGTCAATCTTATACTAAAGTCATTTTGTTTCTTTATCACCTTTAGCTTTAATACCCCATATTTCATGAATTTACTAAAACATACTAGAATCTACGAAAATAGACTTGCACACTAAGGTAACTAAATGGCCCCATTCATTCATTTACACATACCCTTAAATTTTAAATAAAAACATTTATAAAAATATATTCCCACCAACAAGGTAGGGTTGATCCTTAACCCTTAGATCAAACCAATCTTGGCCATTAGATACTAGGGTTCAAAATAACCCTAAAAATCCTTATGAATTCTTATTAAAACCTTTCCTTTATTCTATTCTTCTCATTCAGTCTATTTTCTTTTGTTAAAATTGTAGGTTGGAGGGAAGGAAGCCATGGGAGCAAGAGCGGAAAAACTATGCAGGGTTTTCTTCAAGATCAAGTTTAGATTTGATTAGATTTTAGTTTTATTGTTGTAATCTATTCCGTTCAAGGATAGAAGGAGGTTTTCCTTTCAAAACTGGTTTTATTTCAAGCCATTTGTAATTGGGATCCTCTATTTGGGAAGAAAAACCCTTCCTCCATCAATATAAATAAGATTTAGCAATTTTAGTTTTCCATTTTGCAGTTTATATTGCTTAAAACCCATGATATTTGTCATTGTTTGTTTTCTGGAAGATTCCTTAGTAAATTTACATGCTTAAAAAAATTTGGTATTAAAAGATAGAAAATTCACAAACGCAGAATTAGAAAGTTCCACCCTAAGTGACATGACCACTGCCTAGAGCAGGCTGGTGGTCCTAGGACCTCCACCCCACCCGGGTGAAAAATAATGAACCATTGCCTTATGGAATGGTGGTACTGAGACCGCTACCTTTCCTGTGAGGCGGTTATGAGACTGCCGCTCTTCATAGGGAGGTAGTCATGTTCCTTAGGAATAGAACCATCAAACCTGAGATTTTCCAACAAAACAAAAGTTACTAAAATGTCCTAAGATTCATTCTGAGTTAAATATTATATGCCTTAAATGTCCAGTTGTAATATTTAGCTTCATTTATTCATTCTATTATTAAAATTACTCATTTAAAAGTATTTTCTATTTCAATAATAGCAACAACTACAATGTCAATTTCTTTTTTTTCAGCAAATTTTTCTTTCAATTATAAAAGTAAAAAGATCTAAATCTACTTCTAGTGTTGTAATTTTTTCTTACTACAACAGTTTAATATTTTAACATAATAATATACTTCAAATAAAGATACTAACTTTAGTTTTCTATTTCACAAGACTAGTTTTATAACACAATCTTTCTTTCTCTTTTCAACATACAACTACAACAATGAAGGTAAACTTCCTCTTCCCACAATATAAATTTTAACTAAAGTAATACACAAGCTTTCCATTTTGATTCTTTCCTTTCCATAAAATAATTTAATGAGAAGGGAGTTTCACAACTTTTCAATGTAACTTTTCAAATAATATTACAACTTACAAAGCTACATTTCCTTTAAACCAAATATAATATTACAAACTTCCACCATGAGTGGGAGTAACAATAAGGCTTCTCACAAGGAGGGATTTCTTGCTGGACACCAATATAGCTCCAACTTTCACATTACTAACAAAGGGCTCCACCAAGATTCATTTGATCACCACAAAAAAAGGGGAGATTCAACACTCTCCACCTAACCAAGAAATCCAATGAGGATAAGAAGTCATCCTCCTCATTGGCCCCCGAGCCCCAACCACAATGCAATGGAAAATGGATTCAACCCATGGCAAAAAACAATCTTCCACATCACAAAACCAAGTGTTTCACAACCATCCAAACACAACCAAATTCAACTACAAACACAAGGAGGAAAACAAAAAATATACAAGGCTTCAAAATGCAAGATCCAAAGGAGCAAGAACCAATGGGAAGGTCATTTATGCCTCCCAATGGGAAATTAGTTCCCACCTTAAAAACCTCCAATAGACATCTCAAAACCCCTACACACTCTTATGCCTCCCCCATTCTCTTATGCTTCCCTACAATCTCTTATGGCTCCCTCAACAAAATAGCCAAGTAAGAAATGTAAGTAATTTCTTGTCCAAGGTGTGGCACTCAACCCAAACTCCCTCCAAAACATAAATTAATTCTTATGCCTCCCTACATGAAATCTGCCCGTAGTCCCCTCCTAGACCAAACTTAGGCAATCTACCCAAGCACCCGAAAATCATAGCAAAACACTCAAAATAAGCACATATGGATACAAAATAAAAGAAAGCATTTAACAAGAGCTAACTTCCAACTTTATCATGGTAGAGCTTGATCCAAGAGCCATACACCAAGATTCTTCAATACCAAACAAACACCAAGAATCTCCAACAAAGCTACAATCGCCAAAAAGCTCTCAGAAGAAACCAAAGCACTCCCAAAATCCTCTAACTCAAAAAATGCAAGAGCACAAAAGAATGAAGTAACCCCCCAATCAAGAAAAAGAACTTGATTAAATAGAAAAGGGAGAGAGGAGGGTGAGGTATCTCCATCTAGAATGCCACATCACTCATCCTCAACTCCACCTCCAAAAGGAAAACTTCAAAATCCAAAGCACAATTAATAAGTGGGTGAAGAAATGACATCTTACTTGCACACACAATCTAATCCAACACCTCCTAAGGACAAAATTAATTACAAGAAAGAAAGTGCACTCAATGTTTTACCTTTTTATCTTCCCAAAACACCTAAAGGGGTCTAATTTTTACCCCCCAACCCACAGGTAGGGTCGGCATAAACATTTAAGAGATGTGGGACATGTTTGACTTATCCCACAAGCTTCCAAATTTGGCCTCTAAGGAAAAATTCGAATTTCCATGAAGGGGTAGAGTGTACAACACTCAAGATCGCCAAGAACTCAACTATCAACACACAAATCCAAGATAAATCTTGCTTAATAAATGAATTCGTTTATTTAAGAGATGTGGGACATGTTTGACTTATCCCACAAGCTTCCAAATTTGGCCTCTAAGGAAAAATTCGAATTTCCATGAAGGGGTAGAGTGTACAACACTCAAGATCGCCAAGAACTCAACTATCAACACACAAAATCCAAGATAAATCTTGCTTAATAAATGAATTCGTTTGGTCACATCTATAATTAGTTTAGGACAAGATTAATTCATCTTTATTTAAGACACTACAACCCATTAATAATAAATGGTAAAATACATACCCCAAATACCAAATAATAATACAAATAATTAAATCACTAAAATCACATAATAACATCAATTGTAGGAAAATAAATAAAAGACAAAACATAACCCCCTGGTCACAATTTCCTCATAAGAATAATTCAAACACACACACAAATACATGTTGCCATGGTGACCCTTGTTGAATTCAGCCAAAATTCCAATGTGGTTGGTCTCTAATCCCCCTATAGTTTGTCGTGATATGTTTTCCTATAAAACACACAATACCCCTCTGGCCTTATCGCCATATTAACGATGTCAAAGTAATAAAACACTTGCATCTAACTATCAATTTCAACATCAAAATCGTAACTACTATTGCTAAGTAATTTAAAAATTATTCTTTTTTTCAACATTTCGATTCTACTCATACATCAATTTACAATTAATATCAAATACCAACTGGATCACCAGATTAAATAAATACTTTTACTCATTCACAATTTTTCCAATCTACAATATCAATTAAATCACAAAAATAACTTTGAACATCATGATAAAATCCAATATGAAAATGATTCGAAATATCAACATATATTTATCTAACAACACATCATTTTCTTCCATACTGAATGTCTATAAAAAGTTAATCATTTCAGTTACAATAACATCTATCCTTCCATTTCCCTAACATAATGTATAAATGTCATTTGTCTATTAACATCCACCAGTAATAAAGCAAAAAAAATTCTATGTCTCTAGTCAAAAAGATAACCCAATTACAACAAAACAATCTTGATGAGTAATGATATCACAATCAAATTACAATAATGCAACCATTCTAGCTAATTGTTTTATCCTTAAATGTCCATCACGGTCCACAATATGACATATAGTTAAAGTAATAATAATCAAAACACAAAGGAGTCATGATGCCCCACAAAGCTTATTAGTATGATAATTAGAATAATGCAACAAGGTTTATGATTATAAAAAATTGGAAAATATAATCATGTTTATTTAGTGTTGAAGAGAAGTGGGCATTACACGTAGTGATCAAAATATAGTTTCTGAACTGTATATTTTTTTTAAATGGTGGAGATTAATAAGGTCAAAAGTGAGGCACCTACAAATGTTTCCTATTTTCGTGTCAAAAATATAACATAGTGTTGTATGTGCACACCCCCCCCCCCCCCCCCCCATTTTTTCAATTCCTTATACTACTTTACAAATCTATTGTGTAGAAAGTTAGCTAATACTACGTATTATCCATCAATAATTTTTCATATACTTCAGATGAATTTTTTTTTTTTTACTAATTGCCAAAGTGAACACATCCTGAAACTGAAATATTTTTCTTACACACCCTAATATTGAGAAAGATAGTTGAAAATATTTTGCTTTTGAATGTATAGAATGAATTATAGACTATACTGATTTAATTTTTTTATTTGTATGCCTGAATCATAAATTATGTATAAAAATGATACATGTGTTTTGAGAAGAAAAGAAGGCATTAGTAAAATAAATTAAATGAAAACCTTAACCTAATCAAATTTTAGAAATAAATACATCAATACAAACCTAAAACATAGCTTGAAGTCTTAGTCATGTTTTTTGGAATATTGTCTTATAAGGCATGAGAAATTGTGACGTATACTTGATATTGTTATTCTTTTCTACAAAATACATATTTATTCATGGATTACATAGTAAATAACTTAGGCTTGCATATCCTATTTAAATCCAAGCCTAACGATTGGAAATTTTCAATCCAAAAAGATAAAAAATATTCATGTTACAATGCAAGTGCATTAAAACCATGGTAAAATTTAAGACCTACCTGAATAAATAACCATAGATATTAATTGCATAATTTCTATGAATGAATTTCAAAATATTGTCTACTGTCATGAATTGAAAGGTAATACTCTCAGACAGTAGCAACTATCGGCTGGTAGCACTACGCTACCCACTGGTATAAAATTTCTTCTTTTCATGTGGTACATTCAATTTGAATATAAAAAATTGGATATTATTGTACACACTTGGTTAATCGACCTAAAAAAAATTCTTGTACCCATAAAAGTTAGGAAATATAGTAAGCAACCTAACCCCTCAAAATTATCCAAATTGAATTTTCAAAAACTCAAATATTCGTGAATTAAAAAATATTAGCCACTACAATTCACACTAATTAAAACACACTTTAAAAATGAGATCTAAACACACAAAAACATTACTCATGGTTTTGGTCCCCACAAGATTGTTTTCTACATATTCCTACAACATTTTATTCCTCTGATACATTCCATGTGACAATTTACTACTTAGAAAAAAATTACATTCGTAGAAGATTCATTTTTTTATCTTTTTTCTCATATAAAATCATTTTTGTGAAATACTATATCATTGGATGAGATTTAAGTGTGCTTTTATTATTTTTAATTTTCCAAACATTCATTAAACACTTTTTTTCCAATTGTCTTGTGTTAATAAATATATTTTCGAATTATGGGGAGGACAGTATTAAGGAAAACACTTAAAGAGATGGAAACACATATGGAATGAATCAAATAAGTGAAATTACAAAAATTAATTGAATTAAGTATTTTCTAGAGATGGGAGTATATTGAAAAGAACCATCTATTATCCAATACAGCCAATAAAGAAGAGTAGAAAACTAAACAAGATAACGAGTGCAAAAAATCCACAAAATAAACAAATGAACGTATGGAGTTAAAGGTTTGTCATCTCTTCCAAATGAAATTGACAGTGAAATATATCCTCAAACACCAATTGAATCAATAAATATTTAATTTTCAATGAATGATGATGTATTTCCATATTTAAAAATAGATGTTACACCCAAAATATCATCCTATTCAAAACACACACAAATTTCACTAAATTATGAAGATGAAAAACAAATAGGAAATGAATAATGTTTTATTGATGTTCAATAATCCTTACAATTGAAATCATGTATTAATATTGTATGTAGAACATCCAGTTTTTAACTTGAAACTATATAAAAATATTTTAAACTCATTGACTAATAAGATTAGTGAACACATTTGTAGAAGAAAAGATAATAAAATATGGAAAAAAAATTAACGAATTAAATAAAAAATAATATGTCAATTGTTTGTATAAATAATCAAAAATATTAATTTTAGACATAATATGAAGACCCTTGGTCTAAGAACATCTAGTTCCAAGAGCGAAAACATAATTAATGCATACCAATTAATAGATCCAACCTCATGTACCAAAGAAAATAATATTACCTAATTTGTTGTTACATCAACTAGAAGAAAGTAAATAAATAAATATTGTTTAAATAGGAAAAAAAATATTGCACCTAAAATAAATAGGAAAATACTTATTGAAAGATCTTGAAAAATGTAAAAAAATGAATTATCCCAATAATAATAAATTATGGGAATTCTCTAATAGACTTCCACATAAAGACAAAGACATAGTTTAAAAAGTTAAAATTTAAAATTGCATAATTTTGGGAAACTAATACAAGGGTTTTCACCTAAAGATTTTTTTTTTTTAAACAAAAGAATTGGTTCTCAAAATCATGAATCACATCCTAAACACTTGTTAGATATGACACAAAAAACAATTTTATAATAAGTGTAAAGAGAGTTATCTCTAAATATATTTTATTTAAAGGTATTTTGAATGGCTACACATTTTTTATGTTAAACATAAGTCACCTCATTTACTATGTGTTGTTATAGTATCTAGATTGAATTTTCTATGAATTATGATGTTTTCAAGTATATATATGTTAATTTTGCATACTAAGAATATTTTTCAAAAGTGAATAATAAATGTTCCACCTAAATCAACAATATATTTTGTCTAAATTGTTTTTTGTACAATATAAGAAGGAAATTTTTAATAAGAAAGCATGCTTGAAAGGAACTTGTGATAGTTGTGGTGGTTTGCAAAGTTTGTAAAAATTGTACACACATAGAATACACATGTAATTGGAAATAAACTAGTTAGTTATGGGAAATACAATTCAATGACATAAACTTCAAAATAATCTAAAGAGGCCAAGAGGTGTTAATTAGTGAGTAAGGAAATAAGTGTAATTAATTTTTATGACTATATTTTGAGAGAAGATAGCATATGAGTATACACAACATAGACACATAGCTCAATGATTAGATGAGAAATTTAGCTTATGCACAAAAAAACATTTCCTCTTGTGCCATTTTGTTAGTTGTTGATTTTGAATAGAAATATACACAACAACCACATAATGAAGTGCAATTACAATACTACAACTCTATTCATGATTCCATATTTGTTCATATAGTATTCACTCACGCTCTCGATAGAATAAATAAAGATAAATTTGTTTCGAGGGGGTATCATTTATATATTAGTGATTATCATACCCATTCTAAAATATTTTTTGCAAGGATTATTTGATGTTTTCTGTGGTAATTTGAGTAAAGGAAACATTTTATTTGGTTAACCACATCATATGGTCTTATTATTACATGTCGCAATTAAAGAATGCAAAACTATTGTAATAGTTTTGTAGGATGCATAGGATGATAATTGTTCAACATATCACATAATTTAACTAAGGTATAGCATGGAAAAGGAGATAATGGTGTAGGATCTTTTTAAAAATATCCCTTGCAAGAGAAAAGTCAATGTGGATGGATGGTGCAAAGTTGATTGATGTAACACACCCATCATGGAATGATATAATTCAACAATGGGTCTAGGTAATGAGGTCATCTCTACAGTTCATAGGACTTTTTGGGTGGTAGAAGAAGTTAATTTACAAAAATATGAATATTGTTTTACACTAATGGGATCTAGAGAGTTACCATCTTTTAGAATTTCAAATTTAGGTTCATAGAATAATCATACATGTTAGATGACATTATTTTTCTCTTCATATACTTATTTATTTGGGATGAGTGTGAGTCAAAAGAGTGGGTCCATAAATGGAGGTTTAGAAAATTCTATCCACTTGAGACCTATCAACCTCCACAATCTCTACAACTGACAGTGAGTGAATCATCAATTTAATTTGACCATATATTATAGATGAAACCAAGTATTATAGATGCATTGTTTTGTTAAAATTAATATGTTTTCTCATAATGTAACCTATTTATAATTCATTTATTGAAATTAAATATTTTTTGTACAATGTGATGTAGGTAATTTTTATGTAGTTGTTATAGAAGAAAATAATAAAGAAGGAAACAATTATTATGTCTCATTGGTTTAAGGAAAAAAGAAATTAATAGTCGTGATCATAGATGGAGAAGGCCTAGAATATCATATGGTTCCTCTAGTTCTTATTGGAACTTGACTTAAAAGATAACCAATAAAGAAATCCAATGTGTAGTTTTTTCGAGGACTTTGACACTCAAAGAAAGATTATTCATTATTCTCACCTTGTTTTGCATCTAATGTACAATTGATCAAATATGGGGGTAGACTGTGCATTAAAAACTTGTGGAAAGTTTATTTATTTTGACCATGAAGTAATGCTCATGACTGTAAAAATCATATTGGACATCGATGGTTCATTGGATTGAATTGGTACAATGGGATTTTATTTTTATATTATGTAACTATTATTGTTGAATTATTATGTTTGGTTTTTTGAGTACTTTTTGATTTAATTTTACTTATTTTTTTCAATACTAATATGATTAATGTATGTTTGTGGTGCCAAACAAGCTTTTAACCTTCATGTGGTTGGAACCATAAGTAAATAATCTATATTCTTGAAGAGAAGAGAATATTTGATTATAGGACATTTAGTATTAATCCTTTACCTCACTTTATCCTATAATATTAGTAGAGAAATATATATCAAATTTCCATATAAAGAAGATAGAACAAGAGTGAGAGAGATAGAGAATGGGAAGGGAAGAAATTTCGAGAGATAGATGGAGGGAGATAGAGGGGGGGAGGTGAGAGTGATAGGAAAAGATAGTAGGGAAGATGGAGCGAGAGGGATAAAGTGAGAGAATGAGAGAGAGAGGGAAGAGGCAAGAGAGAAAGATTAAGAGAATTCAGTGAAAGGAGAGAGAGAGAGGATGGAAGAGAGATAAACCATATTGTATGAAAATTATCTTTTTATTAGTATTTTTAATAAGAAATTCTCATTTCACCACCCATATTGTACATTTTTTGTTAGTGTTTTAAACCCTCTTTAAACCTTTTCATTTCACTACCTATATTTAAGTAGAGAGAGGGATGCAAGAGGGGAGAGAGACAATATTATATAAAAACTCTTTTTAAACAAGAACAAATTTTTCATTTCACCATTTATATTGTATGAAATTTCTATTTTTATCAACTTTTTTAATGTTTTACAAATTCCAATAGTGTTGAACACAGCCAACCCAATATTCGTGGGAATCATCAGTTTGATGTCATGATGTGTTTATTGAAAAATTTCACCCCTAGATTCCTTGACATTGATGCTAATTTAAAGTTTTTACCATCTTCCATTTACTACTACGATTATGATAAAAATGTACAAAGAGGTGGGAGAAAAACGAGAGATAATTTAGTTGAAGGACTAGATGCCCATCCATAGATTGGGACAAGACATTTTTCACAAGGGAATTTAGTCATTTTCCACCAACTCTCCAGGACTAGGTCCCTCTTATTGGGAATGGGGAGGATCCCATTTATTGAATGTGGGAAAAGTAAAAAATTTCTTGGTTGTTAGGTTGTCGATTGCACATGAATACTCAACTAAACATATGGAAAATTACTTGTATAGGATATACGAGAGGAATTTCCTTGGATAGAGTTGAAGGGTTAATGTAACGAATAGGAACTTGAAAATTTCACTTATATTAACTATATTAGGTCCATATCCAATAGAAAGAAAACAACCATGTAAGCAATAAGAAGATTGACAAATAAAAGAGACAAAGATAAATTGAATTATTCCACAAAGATACAAATATCTTTCTTATTTATTAAAGATTACAAAGTTTGAAGTATGAAGTAACGTTACATAGAAAAAAAATAGAATAAATGGATTCTTACTTGTAGTAAGAGAACAATAGATATCAATCTATTGGAATAGAGAACCCGTCAGAAGATATAGATTTACAATATGTCCCTTTATCTCCCCCCACACTACTTTTCACTTTCCTATCACTTGTAATATTTTATATTCCTATAGGAATAAAAATCGAACTCCTTTCTTATCAATGACAAAGAAATTTTACAATGTCAAATTATAAGGCCTCGTAAGTGAATAAGAAGAAAAATCTCAAAAAAATCATTCCTATTGAATAATTGTAACATAAAGATGGGGAAGAAGAGAGAGAAGAAGATAATGATCAATCTAAGGATGAAGAATCTTCCAATGATGAAGATCTGTCTTTTAGATAACTCTAAGGAAATTCTTCTATAATGAACTTGTCTTTTTTCATTTTCTTATTGAAACAAGCTGTGCGAGTTCCACCTTCTCCTATAAAATATTAAAATAAATAAAAACACTTATCAAAGTCTTAAGAATACCAATGATGGTCTTGCATTGATTGATCCAAACTTGATGATATTATAAATCATTAGATATTAATCCTCTAATTTATGTGGGGGATTGAAAATTATCTTCATTGAAAGAGAAAGGATCCCCTACCTCTCTTTTGTACTAAATCTTGGAAATACTTTAGGAGATCTTCGAAGTTTCCCTATATTTTGAGTAGAGGTGATCCAAGCTTCTGTACACTATTTTTAACATCTTGCAATATTTTTTATGCATTATGTCCACAAGACATGAGTTATAATATAACATCATTTACCATATCACATCTATCAATCATTATTTGAGACCATGCACGAGAAAAATTATTTGAGATAGAAGTGAATACATTATTTCTCACTAAGGAGTGAGAATTGAAAATACTCATCTCAGAAACCAATCAAAACACACTATCCTAGTGGGCCTTTTCTTTCTCAATATCTTCCTTGGTCATTTTCACCTTTCAAACAACAGCAAGGGAAATTTTTAATAAAGAGATAACCTCAAGAGATAGTACCTTTATGTTTCTAGAATATTCTCCAAAAAATTTTCATTGGATCACCCTTGCATGGTGTACCCTTGATCTCTCTTGATCACTCAAGGATCATAAATGTTCATGGGAGAGACATATTATGTTAGAGGAAGGGACATTTTTTTGGGTTCCAGGAACTATTTTACATAAGAATTGAGGGTTCTCACATGATATTCCAATTAATCCATAGTTTATAACTTATTTTCTTCATTCCTTGCAGTTAATCATACTACAGAATTTTACAGTAGGTACACGTATCCCTTGTGAGTGCTATGTACCAAAAGAAATCTATTCAGATCATAATCATTCTATTTCATTTCTTCCATGGGATTAGAAACCTTTTGACATGAAAATTCCACAGACTATGATCTATAAGACTCAGTGAAGATAATAGAAGTTGTATTTTCCTTCTTGGTATAATTGGTTCTAATGTACATTGAGATTCCCTAAAATTTAGGTGATCTTAATGTAATGTTTCAACTAGTGTAAACAAAAATTTAGGCATAAGGGAACTCTTAGGAAATTGATAAGGAACTATGGCTTGCACAAGATGAGATTATTAAGGTAGTGAGGAATAAACTCTCGGATTACAAGGATTTTTTGGAGATTGTGATGGATCAATTTACCCTAATTCAATTGGCTCAATGGGATCTTATTTGATTTTTTCCTTATTGTGAATCCTCCCATGGGGGAACTTCATTACACTCAGTTTGCATATTATTTTTCTTAGAAGATTCACTTACATGAGAAGACCTTGTGGCCCTTTCAGGTTCCTTGATAGAAGAAGAGGGAAACACTTTCCTTGATGGAGACAAGAGACCACCAGATTTGAAGAAAGAATCCCTCTCACATTTGAACCAATCTGTTGACCTCTGAATAAATTCTATGCTTCTCTCCATGATTTCACCATACTCTAAAATATTTCATGGGGTTGGAGGAAGAGGTGTAGGGTTCATTTTAAAACCTCCCTCCGAAAAATTATTATATAATGGGTGGAGAATCTACTAAATGTGATTTTGAAATGATGGTGAATATTCAAAAACCTATTTCACAAAAAAGGTTAGTTCAAAGCCCACTTTTTTCCATAGTTTTGAAAAATTGAAAGGATATTGGATGAAATTCTATCAACTTGCAGAAGGGATTGCCATCTCTTCATTTTTGGATGCGTGTATTTGTTATTCAGACGGATGGGCTGGATGATCCTTTCTCTCCTGTTCAATGGGCATGTTGGATGGCTCTATCATGTTTGTTATACGTATGTCTTCTCTATTGGAAGGTCGTCCCTTAATTTTTGGACGGGTCAGGTTAAATGGTTGTATTTCCTATTTTGGACATTTGTCTCTTTACTATTTAGTATTGGACAGTTGTATTTTCCTATTGGACAGGTCCCATTGCATTAATCTTTCATATGTTAGATAGTCATATTAAGAATCCCTTATTAGATGACTATATGTGGAACCTTTATTATTTGGACAGTCAATCTTTTCTTATTGGATGGGTCACATCGGATGATTTTCATTTTCCTATTTGATGGTCCAATATATTGACATCCTTTTATCTGTTAGACGGACCATGAGAGTTGGTCATCTGATACTAATTACATGGTCAAACATATGCACAAGTCCACAGATATGTGTTGCCTTGTAACTCTACACCTATTTTTTGTCGCCATGTGTCTGGTACTATGAACTTGATCCCTATATATAGCCCAATGAGGTTCATTTATTTAGTTTTTTCCCTTAAACTTTTACAAATCTACAATGATCTCTCCAATTTTATACCAAACCAACATGCACCTATAGTCTTTCCCCTCCCTCTCCTCTAACTTTACACAAATTTAAAAAGCTTTCAACAATGGATAGCTCCACATTTACTCCTACCACTAAATTCTAGTAAAGTAATCACATGTGCCCTATGATTATGACACTAATGAAACTCAAAGAAACACATATGGAATGGATGCACAAAACACAATTCACAGGGCTTATCAACACGCCCTAATTCAAAACAAATACTACCGTCCTTGATTACGTGATCAATTCTTACAGCCAGGAAGATGGAAATTTTTCCATTTCCCTGATCGATCATATGTTTTCATTCCACATGGAGCCCAAAGACTTCCATCACTGAACTAGGTTACCTTTTTCAAAACTAGATATCTGTGACAACAATTTTTGTTCTAATTGATGAAGACCAAAAAAGCATTGGAATCTCATTACAATGTGTAGGTCGATGGTAAGTTCAATTTTATTTTCAATTGTTTGTTTTCTTAATATTACTTGACTACCAATCGTCTAACTTTTCTTCTATATTATTACGACTATAGTTAATTATTGCAAACGAGACCTTGCTATACAAGGTGTTATAAACAATTTATTTGATGCAATGATATCACTATTTCAATCCAGGATTGCATTGCAGGGAAGATCAGTGAACATTCTATTTTAGGTAGTTTAATATATATTGTAGACACTGGTATGTCGATAATTCGTTTGATCCACATATTTTTCAAATCAAATTAAAATAGATGTTAACAATACCCTTACCAGTATCAATGCATCTTATAATTCCAATACTATGTTTTCTTGTGCCAATCATCTGCTACCTTTCAATCAAGAATATTTCCACCAATTGCAGAATGGACAAATTCTAACTAAAACAAATGAAAAATTACTATTAATTGGTCTTTCGATTGAAGAACAACAGGTAACAATTAATTTTAACATTATAACAACTAAATGTTTTTGAATGCAATACTAATAATAACTTTATCTTGTGTAGAGAAGAATTATAGCTGCAATATCTCATAAGGAGAATATCATTGAGGATAAATCCCCTCAAAAGGCCTCTAGTGATTATGATATGGATTTAGCAGAATCAACACCACTTTGATTACCTTGACACAAAAGACCTTTGGGGTCAATAACTCCACTACTACCACCACCTTTCCGACCATAATTTTCTATAGCTATAAATATTGTTATTTATAACTAAGTTGCTAGCAAGAATCATAAACAAGAAATTTATTTTCTAACTGGTAAAGTATTTTAATATTTCTACATTTTTGTTTTCAAAAACTTATGAGTTTGATGGTGTAGATCAAAATCAGTCTCAATCACAAAGTCGAATGGTGGCATCTCCAAGCTTGCAAGGTAATTTATAATGTTTAATATATTTTGTTACTTGTAAATATTTTATTTAGTATTTACAAGGGTATACATTTTATTTTTTGAATACTTTACTTCTTGTAGTTGATAGACCATCACAATAGATTCAAAAAATGTCTCCCATACAGCTGACTCACACTGTATAAACAAAAATAAAATTTACAGGGAAGAATAATATGTTTCCTACAGACTCCGCAGGAATAGTTCATCCCATAACCTCATAATTTCTAGTTTTTTCACTAGTTGGTGTCTTGAGTGCAATGGGTACCTAGATTTTTAAACAGATCGATCTCAATGATGATTTTTTGGGCTTTGGTAGTGGTGATGTAGATATCGGTAACTTTTTTGACACCCATGATATGATACAATCTACTCCACACCAAAAGCACGATAATATGTTTGTGAAATCATGGACTCTCCTCCTCGACCAAGTTGAATTCAACTCATGGATGATCAAAAGAAAACAAAATCTATTGAAAATCTAGTATCAAATAGTATGGGGGGCCACAATTAAGGAAGTTGTTATGTTTGATGTGAAATTAGTGAGCAATTTAGAGAAAAGGGCCAATTTTTTTATCAAATATATAAATACCCGATACCATAATCATGCTAAAAGGCATTCATTGTTCACTTCTGTAGAGAGGCAACCAACAATGCTTGATATTTTACTAAATAAAGCTCATTTAGGCACAATTTTATATAATAATGATTATGATGATGAAGCTTTAGATATAATCTTAAACATTTTGGAGAATCTAAATGTCGAAGCCCAGACGTACTACAACAAATGGGCTAGAGACAAAATTAATGCTTTAATTGAAAATGCAGAAAAATTAAAACATTTGGTAGGTCATCTTGTACACGTAACATCGTGAAATTATGAGAATTGTAATACATTATTTATAACTTATCTAATACACTAATATATTTCTATTTCTATTTTGGAGGAAAAATATGAAAAGTTGAAGAAATAAGTAGTTATATTTGAAATACATTTTAAGAATGCCCACAAAATTTTGAATACATTTATATAGTTGAAGGAAAAACTTTTGCTATCAAATAAACAAAATAATACATTGAGAAGGATAATTAAGGATTATAAGATGGATCTACATATCTTACTGAAAGAAAATACATATGTTGATTCATCACTTTTTTGTTCAGGATATGTTTTTAGGGAGGATTAAAATATTATTTAAAATATCAATAGCGCAGCATAGGATTTTCATGAATCGATCATTTTAGTAGAGAGCACTATACAAATTGAGTAAACTCTACCTCTTTTTCAAGAAAAAATTCAAAATTCCCCTGCAAAAAAAATTGAAAAATTTTTTAGTTTTACCATGTGACAGGTGTCTTGTAATAATTCCAAAACTAGCAAAGGAATTAAAAGATAGTGGCTAGCCAATTTTTTTCTTTTTTATTCCTTATGGTAGACATAAGGACAACTATGATTCAGAATCATTGGCAGAAAAGAGGATTCCCTTGTAATGTGTTCTTATATGACTAAAGTTTCTCGAAATCTTTTGAAAATAATTGAAAACCCATAATTTTGTAATTGTATTGGCCAAAAATGCTTTATGAAAAATGTATGTCTTCATAAAGTAATCCGCCTCTTGTTAGAATGAATACAAGTTTAATTATGAATTGAAAGTATGTTTACTATTGTATCACATTTATTGAAGTTTTTCAAGAATTTAAAATGCAAACTTGTAATTGGATTTCATCTTATCGTGAATGTTTTTATGTCACTATTTGGAGATGTAATGCATGGTTTTGGATGTTTAGTGTGTGAATCATAATTTCGGTAAATATGGACATTTTACTAAGAATCTATATTTAGACTATTATTATTTTTGGTTTTATAATTGTTGAAATTGGATTCCTAGTATGCAATTATTTGTTTTAATCTAGTGTGATATCGGAATCCAATATGTTTATTATTGGAATTTAATTATTGTAATATAATATTCCAATATTTACACTATGTCATACAAGTATGTTCCTAATTCTATATTGAGTTTATGAGAATGGGAATATGCCCATTCTCAACACACTTATAGTATGACTATATTCCTAATTCTTTTTATGAGTATTTGCTTTATCTTAATTATTTTTCTATGATTCATATATGAGGCATCTTAATCCGTTTTTAACATTAAAACAATTTGATATAGGTACATCTTGTATGAAATAAGAAGCAACTATTGAGTCTATGAGAGTGGACATATGCCCATTCTCATCAAACTCATGGTACAAGTATGTTCCTAATTATTTTTATGTGTATCAAAATTATATTTATTCTTCTTCTATAATTCATATGTGACATATTTTGACCTCTTTAGAAAATCTATATCTTAGCACATAGTAGGTTAAGTTATGGTGCATTTCCAGACACTCTTGTTGAGAGGATTAAATAATATATCTTCACACTCTAAATACTATAGTTTTGCATTCAATAATTAGGGGATTCTAGGCATATAATTTAGTATCTAGACTTTAGAAAGGTTTTCATTTTATAAAGCTATTAGAATAATTAAAAAATAAGTTATCCATACTTATGCACATAGTTTTTGAAAAAGACCATATATTTTTCTGGTTGTAATGAATGCATAACTCCATTCATTACATAGTGTTAACCATTTAACCTACCCAGAGGAAGTTTTTATGTCAAACTTAGGTTTTTACGGAATCATTGCACAATGATGATTTTTGCTAAGGCTGAGGATCTGAAAATTTTCAATTTTTCAGACTTCAGGGTTTTTACTTTTTAGAGTTTTTAAAGCTCAATTTCATAATTGTATTTGAGATTTTCTGAAGTCAGAAACTCTGAAAACTTAGACTTTCAGGTTTTCAGAAACTCGAAACTTTTTGGCTCATTTTGTTTAAATTTGACTCAGACTTCTGAATTCTGAAACTCTGAAAGTCCAAAAATTTGGGCTTTCAGGTTTTGGCTTTTCAGAGTTCTCCGAGTCATTTTAGGATTTTCACTTGATTTTTTTCTGAACTCTGAAACTCCAAAATTCCAAATTTTCAGACTTTCAGGTTTTTGGGTTTCGGAATTTTGGTTGTTAATTCATCGTTTTGCTTTCCATTTTTCCAAAATCTGAAATCCTGAATTTTAAGACTTTCTGGTTTTCAGGTTTCAGAACTTCAGAGGTTCTATATGTGATTAATTCTCACCTACCTCTATACGGATCGAATTTTTACAATTAATGTCAGGATTTCTATATAAACATAGATTTTTTACTTTTTATTTTTACCTGACACATTTGCTTTGACATTTCACTCTTGTACTTTTTGGCATCCTTTTCAAGGTATGTTTTTTGGTTTTATTTCCTTTTGGTTTAGGTCATTTCCCCCCTCCTTTTCCCTTTTGGTTTTCTTTTTTTTTTCCTCTGTTGTTCTTGTAATATCTTTCTTTTTCACCATGTTTTGTTGTGGAAGTTTTCTCCATGTTTTCAAGTATGGGGATCTTTCTAAGTCTCTCATACTTCCTCCTGTTTATCAAAATCCACTTTGGTTTTTTAAAACCTCTTTTTTACAGTTCTTAGAGAGACCATTCAGAGATTCTTTTCAGAAAATTCATTTTTGAGAATTCCTTTAAAAGATAACAAGGTGGGAAACTATTTCGGAGGAGCTTTATGGAATAAATCTTCGAAGTTTTCGGATTTCATAATTTCAGAGAACAACTTCTTCAGATATTTCTTTTGGACTTCCTAACTATGACAAAAAAATTTCAGAGATTTTAGTTTCAGGTTTTCAGAGATTTCTAGTTTAGGGTTTTAAGAGAATTCAGATTTCAAGATTTTGGAGAATCAGGAATTTCAGACTTTCGGGAGCCCTGAATTCAGAAAAAACTTTTCAGATATTTCTTTCAATGTTTCCTTTCAAACTTTTTTGGTTCGGGTTTTTAGAGTTTTCTTGCTCTTAGATTTTCAAGTTTCTGTAACATTCAAACCCTCAAAACACAGGTTTTGATGTCTACCTCCACTTCAAAGGGGAAAGAAAAGATGAAGTCCACATTTCTTGGAGTTATTCCCCAATCCTTCTTAACCTCTAATTTAGGAAATATCAAGGACAATGATCTCGGGTAGATTGATCTTCCCGAGTTCTAGGAAAGATTAAAGGCCCCAGATAAAAAGCCATAGATGTAGGCCATCTTCGACAGTGGTCTTTCCCTTGCCACTAGTTTTCCCGCATCTGTGCAATGCCCAAAATTTTTCCTAGATGCAGTAGTCCACTACAATGATGACTCTATATCAATAAGAGATAGCGATGATAAGTTGGTAATCTGTCTCGAAATGGATTTCTTTAAAGACTTGTTCAAACTTCCAGACGTACAAGATTATGCCCCTATCTCACCTGAAATAATAGTTGAGCACTGAGAAAGAAATTCATAAGTAAGCTTTGAAGGTTGCTGGCCAAGATCACAAAAGATATTGAAACAACGGATGTAGTAAATCACTACACCTATGGACCCGAAGATGAAGAAAATCAGGGTGTTGTTAAGCATTTCTTCGAATATAGACATCAAATGGCCATATGGGAAGAAGGTCAACAAAAAGATGTAGAGAAAGGAGAGGAGGGAGATCTAGGCCAAAGCTAAGCGGCCATGAAAGGAAAGGTTCAAGCTCTGGAAATGGTCAAATTTGTAGGGTTGACTTGGTCAACCCTTTGCAACAAATTTGTTATTTTTATGGGAGCCTGTTCCCTTTTATTAATGACATTACTATTTTTAGTTAACTGTTAGTTAAAGGCCCAGCAATAATGGCTCAGCCTAGGAACTTAAAAATAGTGGGGTGCTCTCCATTATTTGGATATACATATTTTTTAGAGATTTGAAGGAAAGTTTCTCTTCAAGCTTGGAAGAGTGCTTCCAGAGTTTTGTTGAAATCTTTTAGTTATATTCAAAGTTATTCCTTGCACTTGAAAAATTTGTTTTATTGTGTTGAATGATTAATCATTACATGTCTTGTGAATGTGATTCGTTAACATTATTTGATTAATTTACCTTTGTTTCAGATTATCCATTTCATATTAAGAAAATAATTGTGTGATTACTTCCCATCAGTTGTGAGAAAATATTTTCCTTATGTTGATCAAGAGTTGCATTATTATTATTATTTAAGTGAATATTGGACATGTGCTTGTGATTATACCTTTGATAAATTATTTGTGTATCCCATCAAAGATGATCCCTCTATTGTGTGTGTTTAATGTTTAACAGAGGAATGTGTGCTTCTATTCTGTGATATTTTATATCCTTTCCAAATTGCAATAGGTGAAGGTGGCTAATGGTGCAATCATCATACCCGCATTAACCCTTCAAAAATTTAAATACCCCTTTTCTTGGTGCATCACCACTTCTAGAATAATTTTTATTTCCTTGTATTCTCTTTCCCTAATCCCATGAAATGTTAGCATAGGACTAGTTGGATATTTTTCTTGCATTAGAAAGAGGAATCCAGCCTTCTCCAGAGGTTCACCTCAATTCCAAGTCCCACAACTTGAGAGGTGATCCCATGTGTCCCCATCACACCGAATGTCATGATTAATTCCCAAGCCATTCGGAGGGTGCAGTGATTTGGAGACAACACATAGCATGAATTTTTGAAATGAGTTCCTTGTAAATCACATCCATGTCCCTTTAAATCACAAGATCCAACTCCCTATAAACTTAGAGCATAATTAAGTATTTTTATTTCAAATTATATTAATTGAATGGTGGAATTTATATTAATAATAATAATAAATTATTAAGATGCAAGAGTTCCATAAGCAACACAATGTTATATAGAATTATATTATGGAAAAAAATTCAAAAGTAATTTAATACCCAGTATTTCATTTAATTATTAAATAATAGGACAACTGTAAAGTTTTCTACAACCAAGGTTTGGGATGATTTTTTTTAAAAACCCCACATCCCAGGCCAAAATGTTTCACATATAAATTTATAAACATCAATAGTTTCTCCAAGTCAACATTCATCATCAAGTTCAAGTAGTTCAAGGTATGATTTAATGGCCACGTGTATTTTATCGGGTATCTTTGTGTATCGGCTTTTCCTTTTTTTGTTTGGTGTCCATGCCTAGATGATGTTATCCACATTGATATCTACTTTAGGTTTTTCTGATATGGTCCATGTTTTATTTATCTTTTAACAATGCCAATACAATGTTTTACCTTCTCCTCTCCCTGAAGGTTTCCAATATTGAACTCTCACCTTTTTTATTTACATCTTTGCCTTCCTATTCAAGGAAAATATCCCCATCTACTCTCCCCATCCATATCTTTGCATTATCATTTTTTGGTCACATAAGTAGCATTTTTCCCTTGAAAACATCCTTCAATGGATTGAATTCTTAGTTAGATCTTCCAAAAATAGGCCCAACTTAAATATCTAGTTGATCACTATGTACAAGGTGTAGACCATCAAGTTGAGAAGTCCCTTATGTCATCATAAGGAAACTTCTTGTTGCATTGAAAATAAAAATAAATTATTGGCCAAATTATTAATTTATTAGGTTGTAGCAAGTATGAGAAATCAGAAGACATATTTACCACATTTTATATGCATACACAAAAACTCAAAGGACCCAACCTCTCTCCATCAATTTTATGATCTTCTAGCACATGAGTTGGT
Source organism: Taxus chinensis (assembly GCA_019776745.2). Classification (NCBI taxonomy): domain Eukaryota; kingdom Viridiplantae; phylum Streptophyta; class Pinopsida; order Cupressales; family Taxaceae; genus Taxus; species Taxus chinensis. Next base: position 689,902,776 of record CM034152.1, read on the forward strand.
TATATCATCATCTCTCATACAAGATTTGTATTTGAGAATGAAATTATCTGTGACAAAATCTCTTCTATCTTTAGGACCTGTATCGATGGTGCTTTCAGTGCCATCACGACAATCTCTTCCACTCTCTGTATTGTAATCATTTTAACCACTAAAGATGTTTTCACTTCCCAAATTAGGGGGAATGGATGAAGCTAGATGCTTTGATACTTCACTCTCTTCCTAAGCAATGTAGTATCCTTTATTCTGAACGTCTGCCAAGGTTTAAAATTTTTCAACTAAGAAATATAATTTTACTCCTCCATCCAATACTATGTTAACATTGACAACCAAAAAATCATCTTCCCACATCTTTGTAATGTAGTGTCTTCCTACTTAGATATACCCTTACCTTTTCAACTTTGGTTCCTTTTGAAAACAAGTCCACATGATCATCCTCTACAAATGCAAAAGACTCCATTGTTATAACAACATAGAATACAAAGTTTGTGAGATGATGGAAAATATCTTAAAGCATTGAATAAAATAAATTAAAAAATTATTATGTATGTACAACCATAAATATATTGAATATACATAACACATAAGTTGCGAACTTCTATAATTCAGTAAGGTTTGGAAATATTTATAACACGATTTCAAAATTATTATTGAACTTGACTCAATCAAATTTAAATGATGGGAAATAAATAGAGGTTACATTTCCATTCAGTAACCGCTTCATCCAAATAGAGTTTAAATAGATATGGTTGAATTTAAATGATGAGAAATAAAAAAATAGTGGTTGAATAGAAGTTAATTAGATACTTGATTGCTAATCGTTTCATCTAAATATCTTCATCATATTAACATATCACATATTACTTTTGTAAGAATTTTTCATACTACCCATATTCCCTAACTATGAGAATGAGAATCTGTCCATTTTAAACATTCTCATATTAGGGTGTAATTCTCATTCATTCTTTATATTTCGCATAGGAGAATTTTTCTTTCTTTTTATATCGAGTTTATGAGAATGGGCATATGTCCATTCTCATTGCGATGATAAAAAAAATTATTTATACGAGAAATGGCATATGTCCATTCTCATCACAATCATAAAACTCTTTGTTTCTATAAGAATGGGCATATGCCTATTCTAACCATTCTACCTCATTGTAGCAATATTGAACTTAGTCATTTTTATATCACTATAAAGGATGTTGGAATGGGCAACTGTCCATTCTAAAATAATTAAATATTACCTCTATTTTTCTTTTGTGATTCTTATATGAGAATGGGCATATGCCCATTCAATACAAAATAAAAATGTTTTCTTGTATGAGAATGCACGTATACCCATTCTACCTTTTTTATTTTTCTTCTATGATTCTTATATGAGAATGGGAATATGCCCTTTCATTACAAGATAAGAAATTTTTATTTGTATGATAATGGACATATGCCCATTCTATCTATGTGTAATGCCTCATTTTTGTTTTTCTTATTACTCACTTTATTAACCATTAATAAAAAAAATTTCTCAAAAAGGAATAAAAACTAATTGCTCTAAATGTTCTTCCAAGGTACCATCTCATTATTTAGAACATCTAATATAAACCTCTAATGTGAGTACCATAAGTTATATAATTTTTATCATTTTCATATCCATATTATATTATGAGTAATAGATGAAAGTTCATGTCATTTTAGTGGTTCTATAGTATTCATATCTAACTCGATCTTTGTTTAAGAATGGGAAGTTTCCCATTCTCTCATACAAACATACATTTTCTTCATCTTATCTTGAATACAGTGTAATTTTTATTATCTCCGAATAAATTTTACTTCATTCTCACAGTAATCATCATATATGAATGATAGAATAAGGGATGTTGCTCACTCTCACTTCCTAAGAGCAAATTCTAATGATATATTTTTAGAATTGTCATATGCCTATTCTAATATACAAATCATAGTCGAAGAATAGAGATAAAACATTCTAAATTCCTTTATAGAGGTGTTAAAATGGTTTCAAGCTCATTCACATACAACAATCATTTTATTTTTCGTAATGTAAAATATTTTTAGAAATTTATAGGTATTATTAAATGATACAATATTATTTTTGTATTTAATTATTACTATTATTAATTAATGTTGTTAATTAATTAATTTTGATTAGTCCTAATATGATATGTTAAATACATATTATTTGATTTCTTTTTTTTTTTATGATTAAAGTTTAAATATTTTTACTGGCCCATTCTAAGCAATATAATTAATGAAGCATTATAAATATTAATGGAGTTTACGTTGTTAATTATTTTTATCAAGTTTTACTATATTTTTTTATAATTTTATAAAATTATTTTTAAAATGCACTATAATTAATTGAGCATTATAAATAATGGTGATTAAGTTGTTAATTACGTTTTTTATTTTTATTTTAATAGATTATAATTGGAAAAAGGATCCAGTGGCTTATTACATAAGATATTATGATAAATATCCACTAGAAAAAAAGAATCTATCAAAAAATATACAAAACCGACAGAATTCAAACAGACATTGACCCAAACAGAGCCCAATAGAAACAAAAACAACAGCAATGAAACAACAACACCAGTCAGCAGAAAGTCAACAATATAGCCTTAAACAAACTTTGTGTTAGTTTGAAAACCTATACAAACACCATCAACTTGGAAATCATCCTCATCAGAAGAACTAATATCCAGCTGCCTCTTTTCACTTTTAGCCCCAGCATTCATCCCTTGCAAGGTCTCAACCTTGTTCTCTAAAACTTTCACCTCAGCATTCATCCTCTACAAACCCCACAAAAATTATGATTCTGAGCTTTAACTTGACTAACCGTGTCCTCGAGGGATTCAATATTAATGGAAAAGAAGTTAAAAATTGTGTTAACTTCCACCATACCATCCTTAGGCATGTTCTTATTAGCATCTCCAACAAGTTTTTGTAAAGCAGTCACTACATCCACCTCCTTCATAGCTCTATCCTTTATTTTCTTAAGCCTTATGTTATCGACTAGAGAAATATGGTCTTCCCAATCATCCCCCAAATGAATATAGTTCCCCTAGTATGCAAATTCATCTTCCCTAATTTAACAAGCAACAAAAGTAAACCTTGATGAAGAAGAACCTCCATTTTTTCCTCTTTAAAATTTTTAACTGACAATTACAGAGAGTTAAACAAATAAAAAGGAATACTCATTCTTCTACCTCTACAAAAATGGTTCAAGATCATTAAATGTTGAGAATGCAGCTTTTGGTATTTCCCATCAAAGGTAATATACTTCATGATGTAGAAACAAACTTTGGTCCACCTCCCTGGAAGAGATTTTCAAGCAATACCATCCTCCATGAAACAGATCTTCTCATCACTATCTAAAAAAATATGCACTTCCTCTTGAATTCGAGACATATCCTTAAACACTTTACATCCCCCATAGTCCAACTTTATCACATTACCAATGAAATCCTGAAAGACCAAGAAACTCACACCCCTCATAGAAACAAACCCATTATCCCAAGCTAAAGAAAATTCCCTCAAGATAACTTCATCATCCCCCCTCAAACTTTGAAAAAAAAAATATGAAATACCACCATCCTTAAAAATATCTTAAAGGAACTCCTTTCCAAGATCACCGACGAAGAAGGATCTTCCCTAACCCTAGCCCCACCCATCTCAATCTGATTACTGAAACAAACTTGAATAACCTACGTACAAACTTTAACCAAACCTTTAAATAACCACTCCAAATCAATGCATACACTGTAATGATTTTGAAAATAAATATCACCCATGGTGAATTTATTTGTAGGATGTCACATATCCTATTCTCACGCCTGAATCTATCTTTCTACATTAATCACAACCTTTATACTTTGGGGTAAATCCAACTCATCCTGCCACCATATTCTATGATGAATTCGACTGCCAAGATTAGCCAACATGTTAGCATACATATTAGCTTCCTGAAACATGTGATTAAAAAGAATATTTCAAAATTTATAAGCATAGTCTTTGCATTTCTTACGATAGAATCGATATTAATATGGTGCTTAGAAAGGCCTTTCATCACACTAATAATGTATAAGGAATCTCCCTCCACCTAATCCTTCTTAATTTGCAAAGAATTATCCCATTATAACCCAATTAAAAGGTCATAAGCCTCAACATAATTATTTAAATTATTTCTAATAGGTTCAGCATAATCTAAAACCAAGGCACCCACTTCATCTTTGATAATACCACCAACTATAGCTAAACAAGTACTTCATTTTTCTACCCCATAAAAATTCAATTTCATCCATCCTTCAATAGGTATTGCCCATTTAGCACCTATTCTATCCATATTCTTCACCAGAGGATCTTGTTTTAAAGACTTAGTGATTCCTAAGGCTTGAATAATCTCCTGCTCATGTTTAGGAAACCCACTTTTCTCTTTAATATTCACAATAGAAATATTATTCCTTAGAGAACCTAAGATACCACTCCCCAACCTCAAATATTTTTTCTATTTATCCCTAAAACTTCAGTCATTCCTTTTAAGCAAAATCCCCCATAAAAAGTGAGGCACCACAAAACTTCAAGCCTTAGAAAGACTTAAAGAAACAAAAGGACTTATCAATTGCCTTTACCAATCAAGAAAAGTCTCTGGACAGACCCACAAAATCTGGAAGAATTTCATAATATGAAACATAACCCTTTTAGAAAAAGGACAATGAAGAAAGAGGTGTTAGACCGATTCACTTTCATTTTGGCATAAAACAAACTAGTTAGGGATCATCATTCATCTATCCTATAAATTATCAATGGTTAAATTTTTGTTTTGTACAACATGCCACTAAAATGAATTAACCTTTGTAGTAATATTGTTATCCCATAAATTTTTCCAAAACGATTGAGGAGGAGGAAAATTTCTTGCTATACCATACCTAGTTTTAACCAAATACCTACCATCCTTTGCCAAAAAACATATCAACTCATCCTCTTTCTAAACAATAGGTATATGTAATCCTCTAAGATTAGCATTTAAAATTCTAATTCTTTCCTGAAATTCTTCATCCCCCCCTTCCCAATCCAATTCTTTCCAAATCTAGCCCCAATTAGATCTGTCCCAATAATACCTAATTCAATCTCCCCTAGCCAACTAAAAGTGAACTGCCACCTCTCTCTAATGAAATTGATTAACTAAAGGACCCTCATCTAACCACCAATCTTCCCGAAATCTGATTTTTGTACCATTTCCAATTAACCATTTACTACCTTTCAACAATATATCTCTACACGTTCCCAAACCACTCCAAAAAAAGGATCCATCCAGAAGAGCACCATTAGAGACAAAAGAATATTGATCAAAATATAAATACTTAGCTTTAATAATTCTTACCCATAAGCCATATTCATGCTCCAAATGCCAACCAATTTTAGCCATAAGAGCTAAGTTCATACTTTTGATATCTTTAAATCCAAACTCACCGGCATACTTTGGAAGGGTAAATTTTTCCCATGCCACCAACAAAAATTTATCTTCTGATTTCATTCCTGACCATAAGAACCTTTGTTGAATCTGAGTAATAATCTATATAATTTTCTCTGGCATTTTAAATAGGAACATCAAATACACCACCATACTCTAAAGATAACTTTGAAGTAATTGGAGTTTACCTACCTAAGACTACAAATTTCCTTTGCAGGTTTCCATTTTTTTTTAAAACCTCATAATAAATGGATTCCAACTTTCCAACTGCATCCTTCCTTTGAACAGAGGCATTCCAAGATAAGAGCATGAAAACACCTGAATAAGACACTCAAAAATTGCAATAATTATGTTTTGAATTTCAACATCTACATTAAAGAAGATAACAAAACTTTTCCTAAAGTTAATGAGCTGACTTGTTACCTCCTCAAAATATTGTAAGACCTCCTTAAAAACCACAACTTCCACTTGAGTTTCCTTATGCAAAAGGAAAGTATCATCCACAAATTGTTGTAAAGTTATATGATCTAGACCATTCGAAATAACTAACCCATGCAACTTATTTTACGATTTACAGTCAGCCCACAATATTCCTAAAGTCTCTTCCAAAATGATGTAAAGAAAGGGAGAAATAGGATCCCCTTGCCTTATCCTCTTTCCATATGAGAAAAAACCTTCACATTTCTCATTGACCAGGATTGAGTACTTCAGAGTAGAGATACACTCCATTATCAAATCAATAAAATGATTATGGAAACCCAACTTTCTAAGAATTATTTTAAGAAATATCCATGACACTCTATCATAAGTTTTATTCATATCTATTTTAAGCATCATAGCATCCCTTTTTGAAACATCCATCAAATGACAACATCGTGAATAGTTATCACACTATCAAAAATTTGTCTACCCTCCACAAAAGCTCCTTGCTTTGATGAAATAAAATGTTCCAAATAACCTTTAATCCCTAAAGAGATAATCTTAGTTATTATCTTATAGACCGTGTTACACAAACTTATTGGTCTAAAATCAGTCACATTTTCAGCCCCAGGCACCTTAGGAACAAGAGAAATAAAAGTATTATTAACTTCCTTCAAAATCTTACCATACTTACAGAAATATTGAATAGCCTCTTCCACATCCTTATGAATGATTTCCCATAAGGATTAAAAAAATAGAGAAAGAAAATCATCAGGGCTAGGTGATTTATCCCCTTCCAAATCAAAAATTTCAATGGATATTTCCTCAGTAGATGGGATTTTGATCAATTCAACATTATCCTGATGAGAAATGACACATTGAAAAATATTTTTAATATCAATTTCCTTACCCATATTAGGCTACCTTCCTGCAGCTAATAGCTGAGAGAAAAAACTAACAAATTCTTATGAAATATCACCTTGATTCTTTAATCTAACTCCTCATCCATCTTCTAATTCCAAAATAGTGTTGTTGCTCTTATGTATAGATGCAATATGTTGGGAAAAATTTGTATTCATGTCACCCTCCTTTAACCACAAAACCCGAGAATTTTTTTTCCAATAAGCCTCCTCTTTAGCTTTTAAATTATGATATTCCATCAAAAGAAATTTCTCCTTATCTCTCAACTCTTTTTGCAAACCCTTTTTGACAATCTCATCCTCCAACTTCTTTAATGCTTCACTAATCTTAGTTTTCTAAGAGAAAATATTCCCAAATGTTTCTTTGTTCCAGACTTTCAATCTCATTTTAACATTCTTTAATTTTTCCACAAGCCTAAACATAGGTTTACTTTTAATAACAACATTCCAAATTGACCTAATCTCCTCCTCAATACCTGGATGTTGCAACCACATCTTAAAAAATCTAAATAGCTTTCCTCTCACACCATTAATTAGACCAATTTGAAGGAAAATGGGACTATGATCAGATACAATTATTGGTAAAGCCACTAAGGACACATCCAGATGCTATAATCAGGATAAATTAATGAGAAACCTGTCCACTTTAGTTTGAATCATATTTTCCCCAATCTCCTATTCGACCAAGTGAAAGGAGACCCTTTCAACTCAAAATCCGCTAAATTACAATTTGCAATGAAGTCAGAAAAGTCCCCCATACTATCACTTTAGACACCTAAACCACCTTTTTTATCATCTATACACAATGGAGTATTAAAATCACCTCCAATTAACCAATTTAACTCTTTAAATTGGATTCAAAATTGGCCAATATTCATCCTAAGTTTTCTTCTTGCAACAACTGAATTATGAGCATAAATATTTGATCAAATCCACTTAGACCCATCTTGCTTCTCTCTAAACAAGATAGCAACATGATACTAGGACTTCAAAATCAAACTCCCTTCTCTATCATTCTGATTCCAAAATGTCACCAAACCCCAATAAGCACCCACCGAAGATACACTTTGTAGCTTAGATCTAAACCAAAATTTATTTTGTACCTCACTCATTTTTTCTGTAAACATCTTAGTTTCTTCAATCAATAAAATATCAGGCTTATTCATTTTCCTGAAACATGATAAAATACTTTGTTTATTAGGCTTATTTAAACCCTTATATTCCAGGAAATAACCTTCATCTCAATTTATTTGGTGAAATTCTATCCTCAATAGAGCATTGTCTTCTTGAATCTATTTCTTTAGCCCTTGTTTTCTCCCTTTTATCCCTATTTGATGTATTTCCTTTTCTTACAGGAGCTTTCCCATAATTTGCTTTAACTTTGTCTTGCTTGTAAGCACTTCTTGTGTTTACTCTCTTTTCTTATAACACCTCCTTAATCCTATCTAAATTTAGAAAGCAAGGAACTTCCTCAACCAAAGATAACTCCTACTCTTCCTTTAAAAATTATCCATTATGTTTTGGTAGATCCAAAAAAATTGGATCTAAACCTTCCTGACTAGGTTGTTGAACCTTCACACCCAAACCTTCCACAATCAATTCCACCTTTTGGTCCTGAGACCCAATTCCTTCAAGATCCTAATCCACACCATCCATAACGTTACAAGCTTTAATATGAGAATCCATTTTTAGTTCCATATTTTCATGAGCAACAACTTCCTCCAACTCCTCTACTTGGAGAAAATGAAAATTGTATGAAGATAAATTATTTAGAGGTAACGTACAGGTTCATTCTTCTCTTATTGGTTCTGTTTCTATTCTATCCCAAGTCTTCTTACCTTTCTTACCCTTCTTACACTCTCTTTGCTAATGTCCCATCTGCCTACATTTATGGCAGAATAAGGGAGAATCTTTGTACTCTATTGTTTGAATCCATTCACCAAACTTTTACTTAAGTTCTATTTCCTTTCTCAACAAATTACCCATAGGAAAAACAACAAAAAAATGAGCATACATTAGCCTTGTTCTTTCCCTAGTAACCGGATAAGAAACTACCAAATATCCTCTAACATTTGCAATGGCTGTTATGATCTCTTCTTTCAAAAACTTCATTGGTACATGTAATCCATTTTTCCCCTGGGGTAAAATTAGACAATAGGATAAATACCCTGAGACTGAAAATTATTCCATAAAATATTATGGGGTTATTGGGATAATTTCAAGCTTTATGAGGTGTTCATGATCATCTTAGACTATTCTTATCTTTCCCTAGTCCTGGAAGTTTGAGTTTCTCTCACAACAAAGAAATTTCTTGTGGAGGACCAAAAGTCACCCAAATCAAGCTAAACATGGTTAAAAGTGACATATAAATGTTCTGGTGTCTTATCACACTTCCATGATACACGTTTTCACATAGGGGTTCAAAATTTTGAAAAAGGTCAATGCAAGACTTAAAAAATTTCAACACAAGCCACATATGAGCTTGAACTAAAAGTGGCTCACTAAGCTTCTTAGTGAGTCGGTCGACATGTGAGTTGCATAGAATAGCTCTACAGCTGAGCTCATTTCAGTTGTAAAATATACATTCGGGAATCATATCAGGAGTAGTGGTCATCATATCGATTAACTCGACTTAGGAGCTTGGAGAGTTCCTGAAGTCTGTGAATGTGTTGAACTTTACTAAGAATCTCGATCAAAATCGTGGTGACTTGGTGCTCACAGGAGGAGGTAAGTCACAAGGATCTGAAGGTATTTGGTTTTGAGCTCAGATGAGTTATAGAAGAGTTTGAGTGGGTCAAGGCTGCTGAACATGATGATGAAGCTCAAAATTATGGGTAAAATCAGCTCTTCAGCTCAAGAACTCAAATATTAGCAATCAAGTGCATACGGTGGCCTTGGGTCAAATTCATGAGTTAGGTCAATACGGTGAAGCTATGGGTTTTGATTGGACTCACCATAGAATTCCGTTGCAAAGATTTTTAAATGAGATCGGAAGAGATCTAGGGGCCGTGGATGGAAGGCATATTGGAACAGAGGCCCAATTGTTATGTTAGATCAGGTAAGCTTGTGAATGGACTCAGATGCAAATATCCATGACATAGGTGAAAGGGAAACATGATGCATTGAGCTAGGGCTCAAACATTAACAACAGGCCAAGAGTCAATTACATCAAGGCAAATTGGATTCCAAGTTCGGTGGTTGTAAGTTACTAGTTGCTCGATGTTGGTTCTCAAGGCATGAATTTTGGCTTAATAAGGAAGATATACAACTCGTTCAAGGAACCTAGTGCATGAGCATCAAGAAAAGTTTGTTGGAGCAGGGTCGTGGAGAAAGAGGAGCTCGCTCAGGGCCGAAATTCATAGAATCTGGGATCCAAGATGATCATGGCGAATTGTGACATTCAGAGGATAGCTCAGAGTTGAAGTCACGACATTTAGTTTCAATCATTGAACGTTGTTGCAGAGTTGTGAATGAGATTAAATGAGTACAAAGGTAGGCCGGATGTTGGGCACTGATCTAAGAAAGAATCAAAACTGAGCTCGGCTAGGCATAACTCGCCATTTGGACGATGAGTCGGTTCACGAAAATATCGACACCAAGATGCTCACAGTAGGTTGAAGGAAATGCAAAAACAAACTAGGTAGGGTTGAATAAATTTATGGATTAACTCTAGCTTTGGGATTAAACATGAGGAAGAGATATGGATCGACGTGAGCTATGTGGATTTTAAATTCAAGCCTTTCATCATTTTTCTATGGAATCACACACTAATTTGCTTAAACATCAAATATAATTCAACATGAGGTTGAGTTAGGAATAAATCCAAGCTCGGTGAAGTTTCTTTGTGAACCTAAGTCGACCCAGTAATAGGAGATCATGACGAGCCCTATGCCTACATCACAGTTAGCTCGTTGTATAGTTTGGGAAACTCACATTCATGGGATGATGGATGGCTTGGTATGATGAGTCGGTGATAGCTCGGTCATAGAGATTTGTGAGCTCCATGATATTATGTAGATGTGGGAGTTTGGAAATGGCCTTAGGGCATCATATTTTGTAGTAGAAGGATTTCAAACTCAACCTTCAAAACTCATAAATATTTGAGTTATTAAAAGCTTCTGAAGAGCCGAGGTAGTGGTATATAAATGAAGTGATCTAAGAGTATGACTTGGCAGATGGTCGTTATAATGAGATAGCATGCTTGCCAGACATCGAAGAACTTGACATGGATTTCCTAATCTAGTTTTTGGAGAAACTAAGTTGCTCAAAGTATGTGAGGATATGCTTAGAAAATTTTAGAATTATTGAGCTAACAGAGGTAGGATTTGATTTCTTAGCTATTCAAAGAATATTGATCTTAGTGTCGTAGTGGTCATGATGCAGTGAGTCAACAAGTCATTTCGGATCATCCTTATGAGTCACGCTTTTCAGAGTCTTGTTTCGGAGATTAGCCAGTATTTGGGCTTTCAGAAATTTTTGGTCTAGAGGACATCGAGCGAGATTGATAATGGAAATCCCAAAAATCCAAAAATCTGAAATACAGAGTTTCAAGTTTTTGGAGATCGGAGGTTTAGTCAATTTGGATAGCCAGCTGAATCAGGGAATCTCTGATTCTGAAACCCGAAGTGGAAGGGAGAATTTTTTTTAGGGGAACCCGATGTGATTGCTGAGTTAGCATAGAAGATTACGGTGAAGGCCCAGTCAATACGGCTTGTGGCGAGTAAACATCTCAGTGGCTTAATTGGTTAGCTGGAAGTGACAAGCCGTTTCGGGGGCCCAAAATTATTGCCAATTTAAGCCGAGAGGATGTCGGCAGAATCATTGCCAAGCCTACCACGAGGTAGGGAGCTATGCTTAGAAGAATCATCCGGATTGAATAAGAGAGTTATGGAAGTTTTCAAGGGCTCGAAGGCCCATTCATATAGGCAATGAATCGGTGAAGGCTCAAACCAGAGCTCACGATGGGGACCCTGTTTAGGAATTGTTAACACAGATCTAAGCCGAATTGGTGTTTGTGCTCTAAAGGATTTGAACAACTCAGTATGAATTAGCTTCTAGGGATAGTTTAATGGCTCAATTACAAAGGCCATGGCGGGTAACATGTAAAAAGGAGTGGAAAATCCTCCTAATCGTGAAAGGATGGACCAGAGCTCATGGCTGATTAGAACTGATCTCATGAAAACATACCAATAGGGTTGGATGATGTAAGGGTGCTTGGTTCGATGTTTTGGTGTTCATAGTGGTAAAAGGAAGCTACAATATGGATTTATATCAATTCAGATGGATACATTAGCTTTGTGCATGAGAAGCGGTTGACGTGCGCGTGTCAAGAGTTTGACTAAACGAGCCATATTAAATTCGACGGTCTCAATGCGAGGAAGATGGGCATGTCAAATGGTTGTCGATAGAGACATATAGCTCACCTGAGTGAGCCATGTGGGCTCGGTAGAAGGTAATTTATCTCGCCATGTAATGCTTAGTGGGTAAGCTTGAACTCCCCATGCGATGAAGATAAAGAGTCAATTGAGTCAATAATGGGGTGACAGCACATGTTATGACAAGCCATTTTCATAAACCTCCTAAAAAACTCTCCTATATGTAAAAACTAATCAAACGAAGTTTCATCAAGGGCACAAGGTGTTTCAAGGAAATATATTAAAATATTATTTTTTATTAAATGGAGATGAATTCGGAATTTGAATTTATGCAAGCATCTTTTGAAGAGCTGAGTACAATGTCGACACACTCAAAATGAGCGAATTTCACTCAGGAGGTCACAACTTTTTTTCCGGTTGCCCATTTTTCACAAAATTATAGTCTTTGGAACTAGAAGAAAGAGAGTTATGCCATGTAGCCATGAGAAGATGAATTTTTGGAAGTTTTTCATTCCAAAATTGCATGGTTTTCCTTGTTCCTTAAGTGGTGCCTCGAAAGGTGGAGGTGCAATAAATGGGAAAACATGGCCAACAACAATGATTAATTGTTTCCTACATTCTGGCCTAGTTTCTAGGGTTTCTTCCTTCTTTATCTCAACCACTCAACAAATGTTATAAATGTAAAGGGGTGCTTATTCAAAAGTAGTGAGACACATCTTTCTAAGCTTCCCCTCTCTTCACAAGTTGAGATGTTGTGAATTTATAGGTTCTCAAGCCTTTCTTCTCTAAGTTGTAATGGCAGCCTATGCCTTTTTCCTGATGTAATGATGCAACTGTGCAAGTGACTTGAAGGAATGAAAATTATGTTTTGTGATCAGCTATATGTACCTCTCTCATGATTGTTGCTAAACTATACAACTAGGGTTTCTCTTGCAAGTTTTGGATCTCATTGTTCTTGTCAAGTGGTGAGTATTGCATGTAGCTAACCAGGTGGTCTTTTGCACCCTTCTTGGAGGTCATCCTGTGCTTCACTGAAGGATAGTGATTATTGTTCTAATGTATTGTAACAATTGGGCATGCTTCCTAATGCATGTTCATTTCTTACCCTCTCTAAGTTGCATCAGGTGAATCTCTTACATGTGGTGCACACAGCCTATTTAAATTAACCCTTCCTGATTCTAGCAAAACCCTTTACTTGGTGCATCACCACTTCTAGCATAGGTTTTATTTCCTTGTAAATCTCTCTCCCTAATCGACTTGAAATGTTAGCATAGGTCTAGTTAGTCATTTATCTTACATTAGGAGTAGTGTAGTGCTTAGTTTAGGAAGAGGAAACCGGCCTTCACCAGAGGTTCACCTCGAGCCCAAGTCCCATAGCTTGAGAGGTTATCCCATGTGTCCCAATCACACTGAATGTCCTATTCACATTCTGACCATTTAGAGGGTGCAGTGATTTGGTGACAACAATTTTTGGCACCCCTGATGTGACAGAGTTAGTACTTCTCTTCTAACTTGCACAACTCAAAGTACTTGGAGAATCTATATCTTTGGATTCCAAATATCAATTTGTTAACTTGTGTGAAGATTTTAGATAAGAGATTATTCAAAACAAGGAAATTATTAGCATATTGAACTATCCTTGTCTCCTCTAAGGAGAAGGAGAAGAGACACATCTTTCATAGGTGTGTGTATTTTTGTTCACTTCATTTTATTAATTTGTTGTGCTCTTAGTGAAATTTTATCCTTAAGAGGTATACCCAAGAAAAACTGATGACTCCTTTGGTCAAAGTACCCTAATCTTTATGTTGCAGATCATCAATTTTACCCATTGTGCATCGCTTTCCATATTCAAGTTATTTTAATCCATCTCTACCTCCATTTTATGATGAGAATCAACAACATGCATATCTCTATGAGCAGAGCCATGGCCAGTTTGATGGTTCACTTAAATATGCATATTTTTAAGAGTAAGAGCATGTAAATGATCAAGGCTATCCTACAGATAAAGATGTAAAGTTCCAAGTTAAGATTCAAAGAATGGAAGAATGCATTGTCCAATATAGAGCCATAACTCAAATAAAAGCATTCACGATTGGCTTCAAGGTAGGTTGTGCACGAGTTGGCCCTATGCCAAGGTTTTATGACCTATAGGAAAAGATTGGTTTCATGACTGAATTACTACCTCAACTTGAAGGTTGGATCGAAGAGATAGAGGCTTATGAGTTCAACGCAAGGAATCCTTATAAATGGGTAAGTCCTACACCACCACCTCAGAACCCTCTTTCCAATTCCCAGTCAATGTCATTTCACTCTAAACCTCAAATTCCAAGTTTTTTTACTAGTTGCCCATACTGAGAATTATATTGCTTCATTTCCTATATTTCCTTGCCCTTCCAAAGTTCCTTCTTTCCTATAAGGTACATCAAGACAATAATTTTAACCTCTTCTGCTTCCTCAAATGGTGAGTAAATCAGATGAATCCCAATCCATCCCTCATCTTGTAGTCTCAAACCCATTTTAGGAGAGACATCATGAAGAATTGAGTAAAAGGGAGGACTATATGGTTCAGGATAGTAGAAAGGGAGATCATGTAGAGAATATTAAGGAATGGGATGCGAAAATTAACATCAAGACAAATTCATAACTGACTAAACCTTCTACTGAAGTTGAGGCTCAAGAAAAACTGGAAAAAACTAGTTTTGTACCAGAAAGAAATCTAGAGTTGAATGAGGAAGATCAACAATCTACCTATGTAGAATGCATTATTCATATTGGCTCCATATCTTTAGAGGAGGTTGAATCACCGTAAGTGTAAAAAAAACTTGTAGAGAATTAAAATTCAACACCAAATCTGCCAGAAGAAGAGCATGTGGAAGTCAAAGAAGAAAAACTCTCAAATGTATGAGATAGTTCTAGTGAATGCAATGATCCTAATTTCCATGCATGTCAAGAACTGGAAGCACTTCTCAAAGGTAGTAGCAGCTTTCTGAGGTCACAATTAGATGTTACGTTTAGCCACATGGAGTTTCATGAGACTAAGGTAGATTCAACAGTCATTAATGTAGATGAGACCATGTGGAGGTTTTCTAATCCTTCCCTTTCTTCATTCTTACAAAAATATGATTTCCTAGATATATTTGATCTTTCCAATTTCAATGTTGAGGATGAGGACAATCAGGACAAACAAAATTCCAATCTAGATAATACCATGGTGGATGAAGTTATATCTTTTCCACAGCTGGAGAATGGAAAAATAAGTTATTTTTCAGATGTGGAGGAATTGAATCTTCCATTTGGTTCAATGAATGAAGGAAAAGAGGATCACGTGGGAGAAACTAAGCCAAATTCAGAGGATTTTTGTGGAGATGACATTATTGAAAGTTTCTTTCTCTCAATTATGGAGTCATATTTATTTGATGAACAAGTAAGGGTGGAAGAAAACTAAGTAGGTCTTTCTTCCCTTAACTACCCTCAACAACAGCAGGTGAAAGAATTTGATCTTATAGGTTTCATGTGGGATGAGGAGGTTAGAGATGTAGAACAACTTTGTCTTGAGATTAGAGTAGAACTCCTATATGAGAAATACTCTTCAAACACTTGCATATATTTTCAAGTGATTCCATTGAAGCTTGTAAGCACTCGAAAGAAACTGCATGTCATGGAGGGACTTATTGTTATCAAAGAAGGAAAAATAAACAGAGAACATCAATTAAGTACCATTCATTCATATGGGACAAGATTTTTCTATAAATGGGGGACAAGAGGAAAAATAGATCTTAGACAATAAGGTATTTGGAATCTTTAGAGCCAAATGAGGAGTCACAATCAATTACATTTAATTCTTCATTTGAGGGTGAGTTTCATAGTCCCAAGGATATTTTACAATTCCTATATGATAAAAATGCAGAGCAACTAAAAGAGGCATACTTTCTCTTTCTAGTTGATGCCTTTATGGACCAAGTGAAGAGTTCATCTTGTTTCAATTTTTCACTATCATTTTCAGCCATTTTCATTGTCATAACATCTGCATGGCTTCCCATTATGAGGAGTGGGAAGCTATTTTGCACAACTAGTGGTAGGGTTTGTTTATTTCAATTTTTATTTCGATTAGTGTAGGGTAGTAATAGATTTTCTTTCAATAGAATAATTGTTTGACACATTCTATGTGTTTCATCTGAAGCACATATGATTTTGATTTTTGGTATGTTTTGTGTTTCGTCATTGTTGTTACACAGCGTGTTGAATATAAAAATTTCTGAGGAAGGAAAGATTCAATTTTTAATAGAGTTATATGGTGTCCCTATTTTAGCATATTTTTCATTCAAGACTTTGTGATGTGTTTTGTAAGCCAACAAATCACAAGAATCAATGTGTTTTTCACTCGTAGTATTATGTTCAAGGTTAAGTTCATTTATTACCTTCACTTCTTGGTGGTCATTCTAATTTTGGGATGTAGGATATAATAATGTTCAGGTATTTGGATGAAAGGATTTTCATTATTCAATATTAGGTTTTAGATTGACAGTTGTGAATCCATTCCCAATAGATATACAAAGCTATCGGTATCATGCTTTGTAGGTAATTATCCCTAATAGATCATCTAAAATGTTATCAAATTTTGCCCCCTGGGGAAAAGTTAGACAATAGGATATATACTGTGACATTGAAAATTATTCCATAAAATATTCTAGGGTTATTGTGATAATTTAAAGCTTTAAGAGGTGTTCATCATCATCTTAGACTATTCTTATCTTTCCCTCATCCTAGAAGTTTAGGTTTCACTCAGAACAAGGAAATTTCTTATGGAGGACCCACACTCACTCAACTCGAGCTAAACACGGTTAAAAGTGACATATAAATGTTCATGTATCTTATCACACTTCCATGATCCACTTTTTCATAGAGGGGTTTAAAATCTTAAGAAAGGTCAATGTTAGACTTAAAAATTTGTCAACACAAGCCACATAAAAGATCAAGCTAAAAGCAACTCACTGAGATTCTTGGTGAGCTGGTCAGTGTCTGAATTTCATAGAGTGGCCTCTACACCAGGCTCATTTTGGTTTTTAAATTTACATTTAGGAATCCTATCGATACCAGTGGTCATCATATCGATGAACTTGACTTGGGATCTCAAGGATTTCCTCAAGTCAGTGAATGCATTGAACTTTATTAAGGAGTTTGATCAAAATCATGTTGACTTGGTGCTCGCAGGAAGAGGCAAGTCACAAGTATCTGGATGTATTTGGTTTTGAGCTTGGATGAGTTACAGAAGAGTTTGAGTGGGTCAAGCCTATTGAATTTGACAATGAAGCTTAGCACTATGGGTGAAATCAGCTCCTAGGCTTGGGAATGCAAATATTGGCAACAAATTACATGTTGAGGCCTTGGGTCAAAGTCATGAGTTAGGTCATTAAGGAGAAGCTACGGGTTTTGATTGGAATCATATAGAATTCCACCATACAGTTGTAAATGAGATCGGAAGAGATCTAGGGCTCGAGGATGGAAGGCATAGTGCAATAGAGGCTGAGTTGTTGTGTTAGATTAGGTAAGATCATGAATGGCTCGGTGTAGATATCCAAGACATAGGTGAAAGGGAAACATGTTGCATTGAGATAGGGATTAAACATTAACAACAAGCCAAGAGTCAATTACGTCAAGGTAAATGGATGGCGATTTTGGAGGTTGTAAGTTCTGGTTACTCGATGTTCGCTCGTAAGGCATGCATTTTGGCTTAATAAGGAAGATATATGACTCGTTGAAGTAAGGAACCAATGCATGAGCATCATGAAACATTGGTTTCAGCAAGGTCACGGAGAAATAGGATCTCACTCAGGGATGAAATTCATACAATTTGGGATCTGAGATGATCATGGAAAATTGTGGCATTCATAGGATAGCTCGAAGTTGAAGTCATGATATTCAATTTAAATCATGGAACCTTGACATTGTTGGTCTGAAAGTCTATCGGTAGGGAAAATCTATGGATAGATGAGCCAATAATGTGTAGGGCATAGCCCCTCTTTGAGACAGTAAAGCAAAATTGGTTTATTGTTATTCTACCAGTAGGAATCTATGCAAGTCCTATAGTATTCTACCTTCAGGGGTTTGGGATCTCATCCCACTAGGGGTATTTCCAACTGTGAATAGAAAGGAATGAAGGGAAGGACGAAGATGGGATAGATATGAAGGGAGAAAAGAAATCAATTCTAAAGCAGAAATGTCAGAGGGTTTATGTTTTGGGGGTGGTAGTAAACAGATCTAAACCTACTTGCATAAATGAACAAAGCAATACTGATGAGCAAATGACAAAAAAATAGAGATAGATCTAATAGAAAAGTAACACAGATCTAACCTAAGAAATATCTAATGCACATAACACATCCATTGAGCACAAAGTCTTAATTTCTGTATTAATATTTTTTCTTATAAAAAGTATAAGGCCTTTTCCTTCTCACCTCTATTTTTCATCTAAAAAATTTCCACCCATGAATACAACAAGTATCCAAGTATATATAGAAGGAGAAGGAGAAACAAGGCAAAAAGGAACCAACAACTAACAAAATATTTACAAAAATATCTAAAAGTCAACTATTGACTTTGGGGCAATTTAGTGGATGACAACATCCCATGGTGCAACATGGATGATGTCATCATTTGCACCAACATACTTTTAAATACTTTACAAAAATGGGAACGATCCCAGGGAGGAAGGATCCTATTTGTCGTCATCCTGTGGCTGGACAGGAGTATCCTTTTTTTGCTCAGGAGAGGAAATGTGAAATTGAGCTTGGTACTCTATGAACTTGCTAATCATCAGTTGAAGTTGATCTTGAGTGGGACCCTTGGTGTCATCACTGATGACCTTGCAAGTCTCTCATTCATCTTTGAGTCTCTCTAGGAGCTTGAAGTATTCATTACCTACCTCCATCAAGTATCCAACAAAATTGCAGCAGGCCAGAAGGTTGTTGATAGATTCTGCGTCAAAAGTGGCTTCCGACCCTAAACCTTATGATGCAATCTCCTTGAATATCCAAATAGTGTCATCTACCTTCCTCAAGGCATATGATGGGGTGAGAAAGCCCGGAGACATCCTTAGGATGATTTGTTCCATTTGATGCATTGCATCCAAGGCTTTCTCCTTGATTTTATCAATTTTCTCCAAGACAAATTCCATCTGGTCAACTTGATAGTCCAAAGAAGCAAGGACTTTTTGGGCGCTCTTGGGTGATCGAAGTCACTGAATTTTACTAAGTCATCAACTGGGTAGTTGAGCATCTTCTGGAATGTCTCATGTTATAACCTGGCATGGTCCAACTCTTTGGAGATAGGTCCTGCAATCGCTCGGAGTTCCTTATTAGCTTGATCAATATTTTGATATAGCTCCGTAAACTTCATGATTACTTCCTCACTATCTTTGAGGATTTGGTCTCTCCAGGTAGATACTGCCATACCTTTCTCTCCAATCTTGGCATACTCATTTATCTTTTCCTGACTAAGGGCCTCATGAGTTTCGGTGGTAGATACGAGAGGTGCACTACCCATTTTCTGTAGGGCTTGGAGAAGATGTCTATTTTATTCTTTTAGTATCCTCCTCTCTTCCTTTACCTCTTGAAGCTTTTTCCAAAGGGAATCCACTGTATATAAGGCCTCTCCCTACAGGATTTCTGAGGATGTTCCCATTATGACCTGTGTCACTATATAAGCTATAGGAGACAAATCTTTTTTATCCTTTATGGGATCAGGGTATGCAATCTCCATAACCCTTTCACCTAAAACGCTTTGTTAGAAGTGGGTTATTTCCTTTTTCTTCTTAGCTCCTTCAGTTGTAATCACACAGAAGTCCATAAGTGCAATGGGGACTTTCCTCTTGTGCTGGCTTAGGTGTTGTGAGATCCATTCTAGACTTAAGGGAGTGGGACCAGAGGAAGGAGGGGAAATGGGGGTAGAAGAAGGAGAAACTATAGTGAACATGGGGAAATGTGTCGAGATGCTCGATGGTGGCATTGAGAAAGAATCTAACCCTCCAACGCTGACAGGGGTAGGAGTCACTGTAGGAGAGGAAACCGTGGGGGTGGAAGGGATCTGACAGATGAGGGAAGAAATGTTGGGGGATAGATCCACAAGGGAAGAGAAGATGGAGGAAGAGGAAGGGGGAACAATAGAAGATGGGGGAGAAGACATAACCAAACGAATGGTTTTTTGAGTAACGTGAGGAGGGGAAGGAGGAGTAGGAGATGGGATGGTGGGAACTTCACTAGTTATAGTAGTGGCAACATCATGAGTTGATGTGCCCATTGGAAAAATTATCACATCTTCTTTTTCATGGGATACCAGGCTTACTACCTATTCTTGGGCGATGGAAGGAGGACTCTCAAGAGCTTCCAGTTGAGCAGTGCTTGATTCTCCCTCTTTATCTTTCCCTTTGCCCTTTGGAAAATGCTTTGGCTTAGTAGGTGCATCACCCAAGGGAAATGTGGTAAAGTACACCCCAAGGTAGATGAGACTGTTTTTCCTACACCAATGCTCTATGCACTGTAGAGTGCCTTTAACCCTTTCCTCAATAGTCTGAGGTGCCTTTGTTTTGTCAATCTCAGCAAATGGCCAATTTTCCCTATCTGTATCTAGATAGACCTGATTAACTTCTTGATTAGTCACTTAAAAACCTTTTGGGACAATGGCCACACCATATTGGATGATCTCTTCCAGGGCTAGGAGGGATTGATCCTTTCTTCTGAGCTTGACCTCATGATACAAATCGATATAAATATATTTGATGTGTGGGACATGAATCGGATCAAGCTTTTCCCTTGGAAGGAAATTACGAGGATCAAAGGTTGGCCTTGTTGGGAAATTGTGTTTCAAGTTGAGCAACTCCAACTCCGTAAACATTTCCCAAGATTTGCTATGAGAAGTGCAGGTGTACCTACCCACTGTGAGGGGGAATGGAGTTCCACCCTTCTTTCTTTTTAGAAACTTCTTGTGGTATGTGATAAGCTATCTAGACAACTCCAATAGGATAAACTTGGGTCCCACATACCTCGGTAACTTGGTGGGATCCCCCAAGAATTTGGTGGCTCTGAGATAAGTGAAAGTGGGGAATTGCATAAATAATTCCCCCCACTTCTCTGTAGTAGTAACCACACTCTTGGTCCTCTGACCGTGAGTCATATTAGGCCTCAAGAGGTAGATGATGCCATAGGAGAAGGCATCGTTGATCTTTTTGAATTATATGATGCTATTTTCTAGTCTCAACTCTGGATAATATTCATATATTTTCACTTGGGGCCATACCCTACATCGTCTTAGTGTTGGGTAGTCTCTTTCATAGGTAGCAACATATACTGCATAGGAGTTCATGTAGAACCTCCTAGTTGTTGAGAGTTGTTGAAGTTGCTCAGAGATGGTGCTGTTGATGATCTCCGCCCATTCAAAATGTTGATCAGGAATGCTTTTTCTCATGGTTTCCAAGTATCTGAGCATCCACTTGTGAAAATAATGGGCATTAAGAATCCTAAACACCCTGCTCAGGAAGGTTATGGTGTCACTCAACTCCTCTAAGAAGTCGCTGCGATGAATAACTTGCGGGCACCTAGTTATCACCTTCTTGTTGTTTAGATATACTTCATTCATAAGTTGCATG
Source organism: Taxus chinensis (assembly GCA_019776745.2). NCBI lineage: Eukaryota > Viridiplantae > Streptophyta > Pinopsida > Cupressales > Taxaceae > Taxus > Taxus chinensis. Next base: position 689,924,616 of record CM034152.1, read on the forward strand.
CATTTGTCTTCATTTTCATTCCATGCTTTTATGTAGTCTTCTTGTCTTATTGCCACAAAATGCCGGTGGTTGGGGATGCCCAACATGATTTTGAAGTGCTATGCCAGTGAGGTTGATTATTACCTTTCCCTTCTCATTTTCGACACATCTTGTGTCCTTATTATAATAGCAGCCCACCACCATCATGAACTCGTTGTTTACTGCACTCATGGGAATTCTTGCAATGAAATTTAAACCATTGTCAACCAATTTTTCCATCCATGGACTACCTATGACCTTCTTAGTTCTGGCCCAGAAGTTCTCCATATCAATATGACCAAGTTCTGAATCCCTAATGTCTAGGTCACACTCTGCAAGGGATTCAGGCTTCCTGACCCTTTGGTATTTGTACTTCATTTCTTCTTCTATGAGTTTGGCCTTACCCTTAGACTTGATTAGCTTCTTACTTGATGAAGACATGTGCGAATCTAATTTTAGCTGCTGATCTGCAAGAAGAATCAAGGAATTCCATCACAAAGAGTCATGTTAGCTGTTAAATCATCCATCAAAGCTTTACATAATGAAAAGTTATCAATTTACAAGCCTCTGGGTGCAAGGCGTAATTCTATTGCAGGCTGCAGGGTCAGAAAAGCAAGGTGCACTGCTGGAGAGTGTTACATGGAAGAAAAAAACACAAAAGGGCCATAGGGCACAAAAATACTACACACAACATTCAGATGTTGGTGTCATAAGGATGTGTGCTTGCGCCATATAAAGGGTTTTAACTGGGCGGAGATTATTTTGGTGTTGCAAGGCTTCAGAGTGCACCTTTAGCGTAGATATGGTACATGTTGCAAAAAAAATATGATGCACCAAAGGGCGCAAGTTCTAAGGGTGCATCATCGGGTTAAGGTGTGCCAGTGTTTTAGCTTTTGGCGCTCGCGCGGGAAAGGTTTACAAGACATTCAAATGTAGTTGTAGGTGCAGTTGCGCTTGCACTTGAGTTAGGTTTTAGGAATTTTTATAAGGCATGGGAAAGGGTGATGTCGCATGTGGGGACAATGCACCCCTTTGGCGCGACTGTGTTTTGTGTAACAGTGATGGCGTTTGTGCCTAGAGAAAAACCATGGGTTTTTTAACTTTTAGAAACTTCCCTCTTTTTTGGATTTTTTGGCTTTTAACCCTTCCAACATAGATTTTGACAGTGAGGGGAAAAGAGGAAAAGAGGGTCAGGGATTCTTTTTTGAGACAAGGCCTCCCAAGTTTAGCACATCTAGAAGGAGGGTAATACTGATTTGGAGGTGGGTTGATTTACAAAACGGGCTGGGATTGTATTACTTCTTAGGTTCATTTTCTTTGTTTTTACTAATAACAACCTTCAAAAACAAAAAAAAAACCCACAACAACAACACACGAAGAGCAAGGGCCACTTACCAGGAATATATAAGATGGAGGAAATGATGCGGGGTCTATGAATGTGACGGAAAGCGACAGACGGGGCTGACAGGAGTGCTGAGAAATGCAGAAGAATAACCTTTTTCCATGTTTTTTAGTCGTGAAAATGACAGGTCAGATGCACCTATTTATAGTAAAAGGTGCAATAAATGTGCCACCAACTTTTTCCAAGGCACACCCAGGTAGATGCCAACATGAAAATATTTGTGCCCTAGGCATGGATTTGGCGTTGTCAACATTTCTTTTTCAGTGCTTTAGCGCACCATTAAGTGGCGCAACATTTTGAATGTCAAGAAGATGGCACATGTGTCTTGGTGCAGGCTTGAAATTTACATCATGGGAAGGAGCAACATTTGGAATTTTGACACTCCAAAGGATGCGCCAAAGGAAAGGAGGGGGCACAGTTTCATTTGATGTTGCATGAATAAAAATTGCGCCCAACAAGAAAAGGACCAAATGACTAAGTTTGAAATACTAAATTTTCTGGAAAGGGATTTTATGCCATTCTGCATGTTAAGGGACCTCAACAGGGAACCAAAATAAATTTTTTTGGTATGGTTACCTGTAAAATCTCCCTTGTCAATTTTACAGGATAACATCTAGCTCTTTCTAGGGACTATCTTTGAGTTAAGCTTAAGGGTAGAGAATCCTAGATCTGCATGCACCTATCCATTGGGTTACAGATTCAAAAACAAGGGTGACAAAAAAGGAAAACACACAACCAACAAAATAAAACACATGACTAAAGAAAACTATACAAAGAAGAGAGAAAACTCTACTTCCTAAATATTTTGAGATGTTGCCTGCTATAGGGAAGCGTGAGCTCAGTTCTATCCAGATATGATAGATAGAAGCTATTCTCTCCATTGAGCTTTTTGATCTTAAAAGGCCCTTTCCAAAGGGAGTCAAATTTTCCATGTATGCCCTTTGGTTCTCTTCGCTTGTCCCATAAAAGGATGAGATCTCCCACTTGGAAATCCCTCTGCTTAGCCTTTTTATTGAATAGTCTCTGGACTTGACTCTAATGTTTGGTGATCCTGTTGAACACTCTTACTCTCTTTTCTTTAAGATTTGTTAGATACACGATCCTCTTTTCTAGAGAATTATGGAAAGTCTCATCTTCGATCGCTCGTGCCAAGCGTAGGGCAGGAAGCTCCATAGAAATGGGGAGCTAAGCGTCGATTCCATATAATACTTGAAAAGGTGACATATCGAGAGACCTCTTTGGAGTTATATGGTCTTACCACAAAGCATCATATAATGACTTGTGCCAGGACCACTGATTCTCATCGACTAGCTTCCGTATGATGGTTACTAAGTTCTTATTACTGGATTCTGCCTGACCATTTCCCTGGGGGTAATAATCTGAGGCATGGGCCAAGGTTATCCCGTATTCATAGCAAAAACCAATAACTTCCCATGAGGAGAAGTTGGAAGCATTATCAACAACGATCTTGTGTGGGATACCAAATCTTATAATGATACTTTCCTTGATGAAGTTGTAAACGACTTCAGAGGTGGCATTCTTAATAGGTATGGCCTGCACCCATTTCGTGAAGTAATCTATTACTGTTAAGACATAACTATGTCCAAAACTTGATTAGGGATGTAGTGCTCTGATAAAGTCAATTCCCCATTTCTTTAATGGTTCATCAATAATAATGGGCCTGAGGGAAAAAGTAGCCAATTTTGGTTTGCCAACAAACTGTTGGCAGAGCCCACATTTTGCTACCCAGGTGACTGTATCTTGAAATAGTGTTGGCCAGTAGTACCTGGCCCGGATGATCTTATGTGTTGTCACAGACGAGGAGAAGTGACTGTCGCAAGTTGATTCATGAAAACTTTCAAGAAATTTGATCTGTTGTGGTTTGTCAACACATCGCAAGAAGACGCCATCAATACCACATTTGTATAAACCATCATCCCATATGACATATCTGGCTGCCCTGAGCTTTACAGTCCACTTCTCTTTTGGAGTTAGATGAGGTGGGCACTTACCGTAAGTGAGAAAGAAAGCTATATCAGAATACCATTCCTTGCTAGTCGCAATAAATAGAACCATAGGCAGAGAATCAGCTTTGTTTAGCTTACCCTGCGCTCCATCAATGCAATCAAATTCCTCTTTAGGGACCTCTAAACCTTTGTTTTCAGCCATAAGATGACATAGGCCCTTGCCTCCTACTAGCTTGGTTGGTTTTATGTCTAGATCATACTCCTGGACCTTTGCGATCCAATTCCCTCATAAGCTTCCTAACTCCTGTTGAGTTAGGATAGACTTGACTATCGTGTCAGGAACCAGCACTACCGTATGAGAGTTTAGGATGTAATACTGGAAGTTCTTGACTTCTTTAACAATGGTGAATGCGTGTTTTTATAACTGAGACATTTTCAATTCATGAGGCTTGAGAGGAGAGCTCATGAACACGATTGGAGATTCAACATCATCAGAATTCTTTTGCATTAAGATTGTTGATACAATATGCTTAGATGCATAATTGTACATGATAAAATCGTTGGAGAAGTCAGGACATACCAGGATGGGTGCATGGGAAATGAAGGCTTTTCTATCCTTGAATGACACCTTTCCTTCTTCGTTCCACTAGAAATTTTGTGACCCTTTCATCATATTTGATATGTAACGAGTCTTTTCAGCAAAGTCAGAAACAAAGCATCTGAGAAAATTCACTTTTCCGAAGGAGTGAACACTGGTCTTGCTTGTGGGTAAGGTAAGGTTCTGAATAGCCTTAACCCTTTCGACATATATCTTTGTTCCTTCCTTGTTGATAATGTGTCCCAGCAACTTTGCTTCAATGACCTGAAAACAGAATTTTTTAGATTTAGGGAAATCTTGTGTTCTCAGCATCTAATCAATACTTGCTCCAAATGATGACAATGATCACTTCACTTTTTAGAGAACATAGTTAAGTCATCTAAATAAACTATGATGACCTTTCCCATCATACCTTTGAATGCAAAGTCCATCGCTCATTGAAAGGTGGCACCAGCATTGGTCAAGCCAAAAGGCATCCTGCTATAGGTAGATGTGCCCTAGGGAGGAGTGAATGTTGTTTTGAATCAGTCTTCAGGTGAGACCTCAATCTGATTATAGCCCAAGAATCCATCAAGGATGGACAACATATCTGAATTGGTTACTACCTACAGAACCTGATCCATTATAGGCAACGCGTAGTTGTCATTTAAGGATGCCTGATTCAGATTGTGAAAATCTACGCATATGTGTATTTCACCATTCTTTTTTTGTAATGGTACGATGTTTACAACCCACGTACTCTGATGGATAGGAAAGATAATCCTTGCATCCAGCATCTTCTATATTTCCACCTAGATGGTACCCAAGATCTTGGGATTATAGTGCCTCTATTTTTGGCGAAAAGGTTTGACATCATCTTTTAACGGGATGTCATGTTAAACATCCTTCGGCTTGAAAGAATTTAGATCAGCATAAGACCATGCTAATACGTCCATATATTTCTTCAGCAATTTGACAAACCTCTGCTTTTCTTCGGGTGTGTAACATTTCCCGATGTTCATAAACTGCGGATGTTCCATAGTACCTAAGTTGGCTAGTTTGGTTTCTAGAGAGGAGTTGGTATCATCTTGTCACTTCTTCTTGAAAAAATGATCATATTTGTCAAACAATCATTCCAAAGAGACTAAACCCTTTGGAATTTTATTTCCCTTGATTCGACATATACCATCACCTTATTTTGATTTGTTTTCTTGATCAGTAATAGATTCACGACATGTAGAAGTAGATCCTTCAAAATGAAGCTCACTGAAATTTTTCACTTTCTATAGAAAGGCAGTAAGGTGATTGCCATCGTTGAATACCTTCCAGTGTTGAGAATTGTCTAGCATGGTTGGGCGGAAGACTACCTCAATGCTATATGTGTCCATCTTCAACCCTGGGTGAGGGAGCATGAGAGATGCTGAAATGGCAAGTGAATCAGCCATGTCATTCTAAGCTCTTGGAACGGATTTTATTGATAAAGCATCAAATTCCTCAATGTTGTCCCATACTACATTGTGGTAATGTCTAAGCCTTTCATTCTTTACTTGATATATTATTTTCACTTGATTAACTATCAGCTCAGCATCACCCTATACTTTTAGGTTCTTGATTCCCCTTTCTTTTGCAACTTGCATGCCAAGTAGAAAAGATTCATTTTCAGTAGTATTATTTGTATTGAAAAACTAAAACTTGAAAGAGAGAAGAAAAATATCCTCTTCAGGAAATATTAGCACAGCTCCAGCACTGCATCTGCTAGTTGCACAAGTGCCATCAAATTGTAGTGTTCAAATCTTGTTAAGGTCCTCCTCTTGGACAAGAACATCCATTTTATCAAACTCAGTGGATAAGAAGTAGTTCCCCATCCCTGATGATTCAAAGAGAATTTGGGGTTTGGGGTTATTGGAATTGGTGACCAAGTACTTCTTTTGTGATTCAGGCTCCAATGCCTGCATTACACCCTTGACGAGGATTCTGGCTTTGGACCAGTCCATATGAATCTCTCCACCAACCTCTCTACAAAATCTTCTTCCTAGTATAATTCCATATGCCACTGGGATATTAGCAACAAGGATGGTCATCTTTACTCTTTTCTCTAGGAACGCCACAAAGGTCAACTATGCATCTTTGATCTGACCAATCAATGGAACCTATTTTGTTTCCATGGAGTAACATCTGCAGAAAGGCTTGGTAAGAGTGAGGCCCAAAGCATGAGTGACCTTTGCCAGCATGACATTATTGGAAGCCCCAAAATAAATTATGCAGTTGCTTAGCTTGTGACCATTGATTAGGAGGGAGAGATAAAAAGGTTCAATTTTTCCTGACACAAAATTCGAGGCAACATTTATGTGAGATGCAAGAGGAGTGGAAAGGATTCCTTTAGGGGAGGCATGAATGGGTATGGCAGCTTTGTTTTGGATATATTCGGTCAATCTTACAAGCTGCTTAGGATTAGACTGAAGATATTTAGCCTCAGACATTTGAATCTTGGTCTTTTTAGCATGATCAATTATATCAAATGAGGCCAAGGGTTGTGTTGATGAAGGAATGAGTCCTTCACTTTGTGATGGTAGGGTAGGATTACTGGTCTTTACAGAAATAGAAGAAGGCTGACTTAGAGGAGAGATGGGAGGAAAAGACTTTTTCATAAAAGGCTTAATAGGAGGTTGAGCAGAAAGAGGATTACCTCTTTTAGCAACGGTTGGAGGCATGTTTGACACATCCTTCTCTTTTTGTATCCTGGTAGCAACTTCTGCTTCTTTTCCTTGGGATCAAGTGAAAACAACATATGATTGTCTGCTTGTATACTCTTGGGTACCCTCTTCTTCGTCAGACTCCTCATCTTTAAATTCCATATACCCAATTGTAGAGTTACCAGTTGATTCACTGACATCTTGATCATCTTCGCCCTACGATGAAGGTTCTTCATAATTTTGCTCCTCTTCTTCGACCTCGACCAGGGCATTGATCGGAGGGGCCTCAAGTGCCAACCTCAGCGTAGTTGTAGGAAAATGCGGCCTTTTTGGGGTGTTGTTGGAAGTGAAATTTCTCTGTGGGATATCCTGGTATGAAGTGTTAGGAGAAGCTTGAGCTAATTACTTATTTAATGTGAGCAAGTCATTCGCCATCTTCTGGAATGCCAAATCTGATGAAGTGGCTTGAGAAAGAGTTGAAGTTTTAAGCTTGGACGACTCTCGTTTTAACTCACCAAATATAAGCAGGTTATCTTCTATCTGAATGGATACATCTTGAGCAAGAACTATGGTGGTGATTTGTTCTTGTAAGAGTAAGAAACTTACTCTTGAGCTCATGGCATTGACAAAAGAAACACTTCTGATTTTCTAGTGTTGGCAGCATGGCAGGTGGTACACGGTTAATTAGTGAATTGAAATGAGTGGTAGAATTGTGCATGGTTTCATTGAATTCCTTCTTCAGGTGAGTGATCTTTGATAGTAATGCGAACATGTTTTCTGAAGGATTATACCTATCTTCAAACGCAATTCATAATGTGGCCCAACTGGTGATAGATCCGACTAGCAAATGTTGGAACCACTCTACTGCGGGTTCTTGTAAGGTCTCTAGAAAGATGCGTACTGACACATCTTCATGGGTCACATCCAGGATGCTGCATGACATAATGAATGTAGATATATGTGAATCCATGCTTTGGTTTCCACTCCCATCAAATATGGGGAAATTCTTGTGATTTCCATGAGGGAGTGCGTGAACTAGATTATGGCAATGTAAGAGGGCCCATAGTGTTTCCCCATGGTACTACCATTTGAAAAGTTGGAAAGAGGACACAAGCTGAGAGGGTGGTTCCGCTTAGTAATAGGGCACTACAAATTGCTGTGGAGGCTCCTTGTGAAAAATGGTTCTTTCATGGAGGCGAGACACTTCTGGCTGACCTATCAGCTGAACTCAGCGATGAGAAGCATGCTAGTGTAATACTGAAGTTGTGCCTTTGAAGTAAATCAAAAGTAGGATCAAATTCTACATGGGCTCTCCTGTTATGGGTAAATGGTTCACCTGCCAATGTATCTTTCAAATCTGTAATGATTTTTAGAGAAAATTTAAAAAAATTCTTTTTGGTTGTACTTGCTGATTTTCTGACAAAAATCAGCAGCATGTACTTTTCTAAATATTTAATTTTATCCTTCTTTTGAAAATTTATTGCAGTTTAATGACAAAGATTTAACAAGGATAAAATAATGATCAACTTAGTAAGCTGATTTTTTGATCTTAGATTTGAGTTTTTGTGAGTTTGAAATTATTTGTAAAACTGTCAGAATCTCAGATCTACAGAAATATATGGGTTTTTGTAAAAAATCAGTGAACTAAAGATCTCTAACTAGCCCGGATCTATGGATCTCTGAAGAAAATTTTTAGTTTGGATCACTTTTGCAAAAAATTTGGATTTTAAGCAAAAGTTAAGATTTGCAAACAGGTAGTGATTTTTTCAGTTTTATCAATTTTCCTAGTTACCTTAGCAACTTTTAAAAAATTGTTAGTGTCTTTTAACACAACACTCGATAAATTTGGTTCGATCCCTAGTAGAGTCACCAAAAACTGTTGGTCTAAAACTTTGTTGGGAGGGAAGATCTATGGAGAGACGAGCTAACAGTGTGCAGGGCATAGCCCCTCTTTGAGACAACAAAGTAAAATTGGTTTATTGTTATTCTACTAGTAGGAATTTGCGCAAGTCCTACAGTATTCTAGCTTAAGGGCTTTCAGATCTCATCCCAGTAGGGTTATTTCCAACTGTGAACATAAAGGAATGAAGGGAAGGACAGAGATGGGATAGATCCGAAGGGAGAAAAGAAAAGAATTCCAAAGCAGAAAGGTCAAAGGGTTTATGTTTTGGGGGTGGTAGTATACAGAGCCAAACCTACTTGCATAAACGAGCAAAACAATATTGATGATAAAATGACAAAAAAGTAGAGATAGATCTAATAGAAAAGCAACACAGATCTAACTTAAGAAATATCTAATGCACATAACACATCCATTGAGCACAAAGTCTTAATTTCTGTATTAATATTTTCTCTTACAAAAAGTACACGGACTTTTCCTTCTCACCTCTATTTTTCATCTAAAAAATTTCCACCCATGAATACAACAAGTATCCAAGTATATATAGAAGGAGAAGGAGAAAGAAGGAAAAAAGGAACAAACAACTACTTACAAAATATTTACAAAAGTATCTAAAAGTCAACTCTTGACTTTGGGGTAGTTTAGTGGATGACAACATCCCATGGTGCAACATGGATGATGTCATCATTTGGGCCAACATACTTTTAAATACTTTACAAAAATGGGAACAATCCCAGGAGGAAGGAGCCTATTTGTCATCATCTTATGGCTGGAAAGGATTATCCTATTTCTACTCAAGAGAGGAAATGTGAAATTGAGCTCAGTACTCCATGAACTTGCTAATCATCAGTTGAAGTTGATCCTGAGTGGGACCCTTGGTGTGATCACCGATGACCTCGTAAGTCTCCTGTTCATCTCTGAGTCTCTATGGGAGCTAGGAGTATTCATTACCTTCCTGATCTGCCTCCATCAGGTATCCAAAAAAATCGTAGTAGGCCAGAAGGTTGTTGATAGATTTTGTGTCAAAAGTGGCTTCCGACCCTAAACCTTGTGATGTGATCTCCTTAAAGATCCAAATAGTGTCATCTATCTTCCTCAAGGCATATGATGGGTTGAATAAGCTCAGAGACATCCTTAGGACGATCTGTTCCATTTGATGCATTGCATCCAAGGCTTCCTCCTTGATTTTATCAATTTTCTTCAAGATAAATTCCATCTGCTCAACCCAATAGTCCAAAGCAGCAAGGAATTAATTGGGTGCTCTTGGGTGATCGAAGACACCAAATTTTACTAAGTCATCGATTGGGTAGTTGAGTATCTTCTAGAATGTCTCATGTTGTAACCTGGCATGGTCCAACTCTTCGGAGATAGGTCCTGAAATCACCTGAGCTCCTTTTTAGCCTGATCAATATTTTGATATAGCTCCATGAACTTTAGAATTACTTCCTCACTATCTTTGAGGATTTGGTCTCTCTAGGAGGATACGGCCATACCTTGCTCACCAATCTTGGCATACTCATTTATCTTTTCCAGACTAAGGGCCTCAGGAGTTTCAGTGGAAGCTACAGGAGGTGCACTACCCATTTTCTATAGGGCTTGGAGAAGATGTATGTTTTATTATTTCAGTATCCTCTTCTATTCCTTTACCTCTTGAAGCTTTTTACAAAGGGTATCCACTACAGATAACCCCTCCCCCTACAGGATTTTTTATGATGTTCTCATTATGACCTATGTCACTGTATAATCTATAGGAGATGGATCTTTTTTATCCTTTGTGGGATCAAGGTATGCGATCTCCATAACCCTTTCACCTGAAACGCTTTGAGAGAAGCAGGTTATTTCCTTTTGCTTCTTATCTCCTTTAGTTAGAATCATGGAGAAGGTCGTAGCTGTTGTTAGTACAGAATCACAGCACCCCTGGATGTTGATCAGATTTCTAGTTTGATCATGCTAGCATCCAGTGTGATTGCACAACATGGAATCCTTTCTCCAAGTGTGGGACTTGCAAAAATGAGAAAGGAATCTCCAGAGAAGGCTGGTTCCTATTCCTAAACTACCTGCCACAAGCTATTCCAGTGCAGGCAAGCTAATCTAATCCTAATCTAACCATGCCAAGGAGACAGAGAGAGAGAGAGAAAAGGGAAAAATAGAGCCTACACTAAAACGGTGATACACCAGAGAAGGAAAATGTTGAACATCTATCAAAACTGCCATGGAACAAGGAGAGGTGAGCAATGGGAAGGATGGACAGATGCATCACAGGCCCAAGGATATATTTCACATAGAAAATGTCCCAAAACTCCATGAACACAGCTCCAAACCTGTAATGAGTATTAAAACATGCACAAATACTTTCAATGAAGAGAGGTCAAGAAGAAAGACAAGCAAAGAACGAGCAAGGATGGACAGATGCATCACGAAACATGTTTTTGTTGCTTCAGAAGTTTGCACAGAACATCATTTTAATGGTAAAAGGAAAAAATGCCATTACAGAGTAGGGGAGGAGGTTTGAACTCCATTTTCAACCCTGGAGAAGAAAAGAAGGGAGGGCAGAGCTGAAAAGATGAACCACCTTTTTAAAAAATGAGCCAAATCTGGCTTTTTACAATGCATGGGTCGAGCCCAGAGAGAGAAAACATGAAAAAACATGGGAGCCATTCCTCATTGAATGCAGATGCATTAAAATAGCATGGGCATCCTTACAGACCCATGCCCTGACATTTTGGCGGTGCTGAGAGAAGAATGCGACCCATTTTGCATTAAAACTGGTTGTTGAAATGTCAGTTCTGGCCATTACCACGCGCCAGAGATGTTTCTTGATTTTATCTCTCCAAACTGAACCAAAATGCAATATTGACCCTAGAATCATGTAGAGAATTTCACTAGCTTTCCATTGATATAAAGAACATGAAAATCTGAGCTCTGGATCGAAAGTTATGGCGATCTGAAGATTTAGGGCAAAAACAGGCCAAAACGGATCGGCGGGAAAATATTTGAATTTTTTCCGCGCTCTGCCACTTGGATGACACGTGTCAGGCTCTGATTCATCTGCGGGCTCATCCTTTGAAAATTCCTTTTGGGCCCTTCCTTAATTTCTTGCCACTTGGACACGTGGCACTATTTTATTGGCTCGGGCCTGAGGGGCGCACTTTGTCCTTCGAAAATTTGGTATTTTTCACTTTGGGAAAATTTTCCCATTTCTCCCCGCACGCTCCACCACTCAAGTGCCACATGGCATGATTTCATTGGACGTGGGCCCTTCCTGACCATTTCCCTTTTGTTTTTTGCCTTTGGAAATTTTTTTAAAATTTTCCCGCCGGGCCGATGAGGTGAAGACACGTGGCGAGATTTGATTTGTTGGCGGCTCTTTCAGCTTTTCGCATCCCACGCGTCCCTCACGTACCTTTGGCCTGGCTGTCCCAAACTACCTAGGACAAATATCTCTGAACCACCCGATTCGGGCTTCCTTGTTCCTATTTGAGGTGAAGACACGTGGCGAGATTCCATTCGTTGGCGGCTCTTTTGGCTTTTCGCGTCCCTCGCGTACTTTTGGCCCAACTGTCCCAGATGAAAGTCTCCTGTTTCGGCCGAATCGGCCAGTTCGCGTCCTCCACATACTTTTGGCCCAGATGTCCCAGACCGTCTGGGACAAATATCTCCGAACCACCCGAAATGGACTGACTTGCGCCAAACCGGCCGATCCGCGTCCCTACGCGTACTTTTGTCCCAACTGTCCCAAACCGCGCTGAAACAAAAGACTTAGGCAATTTTTTCCCTCTTTCGGCCGATTTGGCTTTTCACGTCCCATGCGTCCCTGACGTCCCAACTGTCCCGCAACCGCGCTGGACTAGGACTTAGCTGATTTTCTTCATTTTTTCAAGACGCCCCAAGCTTGGTTTCTTGCAATTTTTTCACCCATTTTCTAACTCGTTGGGTTTTCTTCTTGGATGGGAGAGTTAGAAAAGAAGCCGAGGGGACCCCAAAAAACATGATTTTGGGCCTTGAATCAATCTACTTGCTCAGGACTGAATAATCTGATGCATGTTATCAAAATTACCTTGGGGGGTGAATTTTGGATAACAATTTGGCGACTCAGCGGGGTCATCTGCCTGCTGGATGAAGTTACCAGTTGCCTGAAGCATCCATTGGGCATGGAGTCATGAGTTATAACCTGGAAACTGATCTGAACTTTGAAAACCTCCTCTCTGAGCCACTTGGAAACCCACTGAAATGGAGTCGTTCTCACCAAAATGCCACTGAAATGGACTGTGCAAGAGCAAAACCAGCACCACAAAAACTATGTACAGAACTAAAAATCATACATGCTCCAAATGGAACATGCAGAGTGTGCACAAGCACTTCTTCTACTAAAAGCAAACCTACCTACTCTACTCTAACTGGAAGCAAAGGCAAGCTAAACAAACCCTGCAATTGGTTGTGAGAAATAGCTTCCCTTTCTCAAAAGTGGCAGCCATGCAATTGATTTGGCATTGAACATGGCTGATTGGATGGATGGAAAATCAACAAGAAGCTGGTCTTCCACCCAAATCATCAAGGTATCATCTGAAGGCAAATTCAATACCTCTTTTAGTTGCTCTGCATTTGGATTGAAGAGGTATGACAGCTGATCCTTGGTACTTTGTAGCTCACCCTCATGCTCAGAAGCAAGCATGACTGGTTGTGACTTCTCCTTTGGCTCCAATAAAGCCAAATACCTGATTGGGCAAGGTATGGTCCATTTGATATGCCCATAGCTCTGATTTTCAACTCCAAAAATGGAGTCTTCTTGTAGACCTTCTTGAATGGATGGTGTGGAAGCAATGGTAGAATCTTTGTGCCCTTTCTCTTCCTCCAATGAAGGACATGAAAGATTAAAATCTTCCAATCTTGGTTCCAAAGAGCTGCTATAAGATGTAGGCTACTGCAAATGAATGTTCTCCTTCATGATAGCAGACTCAAGTGTTTGGAATGTGGATGATGAAAGAGAGGATGGTGGAAACTCAACCGGCTCTTCTCCATCAAAACAGTCCTCCAAATCTGACAGATAAACTGCCTCATGGCTGTCCTGCTGCAAATGCTCCACTTCCTCCATGGTGTCTTCTTGATCTGTAACTTGACCACCATGGTTTCTTTCACCCTCCAACATTGAGTTTGAGAGATCAAACTCCTCTTCAGTACTAGAACTTGAGAGAGGTGAAGTAGAAAGAAGAACTGAAGGTTCTCCTATAGCCTGCTTTGTGCTCAAAGCCCTTGGATCTGCAATTTTCTCCTCCACAACTAGAATGTGCTCCTCTTCTTTTGGATCTGGAGCAGCTTCTCCTTTCTCTACTACTTGAAGACAATCTTGCTCTTGATAGAACTCTTCCTCTAGCATGAAGTTTTTCAAGTCAAACTCTTCAATCTGCTGCTCTAGAGGACAAGTTGGGACTGCAAGATCTTCTTCTGAGCTTTCTTCCTTTATGGTTGATTGTGTAACTTGAATTGAATCAGAATTCCCTTCAAATAGAGTGCCAACACGGACACTACTTTCTGAGAAAACTGACTGCTGATCTGCTTCTTCTTTTTGCTCTTCTTCTGCTGCCACAAAATCAGTCTTAACCACCATTTGTTCAACCTTAGCCTCTTCTGTAGGTTTAACCATCAAGGGGATCTTTGTCATCCCAAATTTGGCAGCCCAAACCCTCAAGTTGTCTGTCATTTCTTTTCTGTTGGGCTCCTCTTCTTGCTGTCCTTCATGGCTGATTTTTGCAATTTCTTCTTCCCCACATGGAATTGGGAATGCAAGAGGAGGGATGGGTTGTAACTCAATTGATTTGGCAATTTTTTGTGGTGGTAGAGGAGATGAAACCTCTTGTTTCTTTGGGGGAGAGCGTATTTCTTTTAGCTCTTGTGGAGGGGATGACTGTTTGGAAGGAAAAAGGAAAGAAGAATTGAGGTGTGGTGGAAGACTGAGAGGTGGAGACATGGGATCAACATTTGGGACAGCAGATGGGGAGTTTAGAATTTGCAATTCCAAATGAGATGATGCTGCTTGAGTAATGGGAAGAGAAAAACCAGATGATGGTGCAGAACTTACCCATTGACAAGGTTGTTCAACAACAAGTGTATAGGCCTCTATTTCTGCTGTCCATTGTGCAAGTTGGGGAAGCATCTTCATCATGAAGTCTAGCTTCTCCTGAGGGCTGAAGTGTCTTGGAAAAGGGCCTCCCCATGGACAAGGAGTCCTGCAACCAATTCTGAAAGCTCTCATTTGAGCTTGTTGCTCTGGACTGCACCATCTTTACCTCCATCTTTTGGATTTTCTCCAACAGACCAGCATCTTGCATCTGATTGTCTTCATTATATGCATACTCTTGCTCTTGGAAAGCTCCATAGCCAAAATGATTTTGGCATTGCTGCTCATATGGGTATGCATGCTGATTTTGAATTTGTTCAAAATCTGATTTGGAGGATTTAAAAAACATGTTGGAGGTGGGAAACATTGCTGTTGTTGTTGAAAATGTGAATTCCATGATGGAAATGAAGTCATGATTGCACAACTTCATGGAATGGAAAAGAATGAAAGGGATGGAAAGAAGGATGGATGGGAATGGATGAAAAATAGGTCTGCAACTTTAGAAATGGGTTGCTGATCAGATGGAGTTGCCAGATGTGTTTGCAAGTGCCTCCAAAGGCTGAAATCTTCACAAGAACACACCAACCTGCAAAAGATGAAGTGGAAGACCTCTAAGGTCCCACCGGGCATGCCAGAACTGTTAGTGCAGAATCACAGCACCCCTGGATGTTGATCAAATTTCTAGTTTGATCATGCTAGCATCCAGTGTGATTGCACAACATGGAATCCTTTCTCCAAGTGTGGGACTTGCAAAAATGAGAAAGGAATCTCCAAAGAAGGCTGGTTCCTATTCCTAAACAACCTACCACAAGCTATTCCAATGCAGGAAAGATAATCTAATCCTAATCTAACCATGCCAAGGAGACAGAGAGAGAGAGAGAAAAGGGAAAAAAATAGAGCCTACACTAAAACGGTGATACACCAGAGAAGGAAAATGGTGAACATCTATCAAAACTACCATGGAACAAGGAGAGGTGAGTAATGGGAAGGATGGGCAGATGCATCACAGGCCCAAGGATGGATTTCACACAGAAAATGTCCCAAAACTCCATGAACACAGCTCTAAACCTATAATGAGTATTAAAACATGCACAAATACTTTCAATGAAGAGAGGCAAGAAGAAAGACAAGCAAAGAACGAGCAAGGATGGACAGATGCATCATGAAACACGTTTTTGTTGCTTTAGAAGTTTACACAGAACATCATTTTAATGGTAAAAGGAAAAACATGCCATTACAGAGTAGGGGAGGAGGTTTGAACTCCATTTTTAACCCTGGAGAAGAAAAGAAGTGAGGGCAGAGCTGAAAAGATGAACCCTTTGAAAAATGAGCCAAATCTGGCTTTTTTACAATGCATGGGTTGAGCCCAGGAGAGAGAAAACATGAAAAAACATGGGAGCCATTCCTCATTGAATGCAGATGCATTAAAACAACATGGGTATCCTTACAGACCCATGCCCTTACATTTTTGGCCATGCTGGAGAAGAATGCGACCCATTTCGCATTAAAACTGGTTATTGAAATGTCAGTTCTGGCCATTAACACGTGCCAGAGATGTTTCTTGATTTTCTCTCTCCAAACTAAACCAAAATGCAAGATTCACCTAGGAATTGTGTATAGAATTTTTCTAGCTTTCCATTGATATAAAGAACGTGAAAATCTGAGCTTTGGATCAAAAGTTATGGCGATCTGAAGATTTAGGGCAAAAACAGGCCAAAACGGATCAACGGGAAAATATTTGAATTTTTTCCAGGCTCTGCTACTTGGATGACATGTGTTAGGCTCTGATTCATCCGCGGGCTCATCCTTTGAAAATCTCTTTCGAGCCTTTCCTTAATTTCTTGCCACTTGGACACGTGGCACTTATTTTATTGGCTCGGGCAATGAGGGGCGCACTTTGTCCTTCGAAAATTTGGTATTTTTCACTTTGGGAAAAATTTTCCATTTCTCCCCCGCGCTCCGCCACTAAAGTGCCACATGGCACGATTTCATTAGACGACGGGCCCTTCCTGACCATTTCCCTTTTGTTTTTTGCCGTTGGAAAAATTTTTCAAAATTTTCCCACCGGGCCGATAAGGTGAAGACATGTGGCGAAATTTGATTCGTTGGCGGCTCTTTCAGCTTTTCACATCCCACGCATCCCTTGCATACCTTTGGCCTGGCTGTCCCAAACTATCTAGGACAAATATCTCTAAACCACCCGATTCAGGCTTCCTTGTTCCTGTTTGAGGTGAAGACACGTGGTGAGATTTTATTCATTGGCAGCTCTTTCATCTTTTCGTGTCCCTCGCGTACATTTGGCCCAAACTATCCCAGACGAAAGTCCCCTATTTCGGCCAAATTGGCCGGTTCGCGTCCTCCGTGTACTTCCGGCCTGGATGTCCCAAACTATCTGGGACAAATATCTCCAAACCACCTGAAATGGACTGACTTGCGCCAAACCGGCCGATCCGCGTCCCTGCGCGTACTTTTGTCCCAGCTATCCCAAACCGAGCGAAACAAAGGACTTAGGTAATTTATTTCCCTCTTTCGGCCCATTCTGGGTTTTAACGTCCCACATGCGTCCCGACATCCCAACTATCCCGCAGACTACTGCGCGGACTAGGAATTAGCTGATTTTCTTCATTTTTTCCGGCCCCAAGCTTGGTTTCTTGCAATTTTTTCACCTTTTCTAACTCGTTAGGTTTTCTTCTTGGATGGGAGAGTTAGAAAGAAGCCGAGGGGGCCCCAAAAAACATGATTTTGGGCCTTGAATCAATCTACTTGCTCGGGGCTGAATAATCTGATTGCATGTTATCAAAATTACCATGGGGGGTGAATTTTGGATAACAGGTGTAATGGGGAATTTCCTCTTGTACTAGCTTAGGTGTTGGGAGATCCATTCTAGACTTAAGGGATTGGGACCAGAGGAAGGAGGGGAAATGGGGGTAGAAGAAGGAACAACTACAGTGAACACAGGGAAGTGTGTCAAGACACTCAGTGATGGAATTGATAAAGAAGTTTACCCTCTAATGCTCACAGGGGTAGGAGTCACTATAGGAGAGGAAACCATGGGGGTGGAAGGGATCTGAGAGATGAGGGAAGAAATGATGGGGGATAGATCTATGAGGGAAGAGAAAATGGAGGAAGAGGAAGGGGGAATAGTATAAGATGGGGGAGAAGACACAACCAAAGGATTCGTTGCTTGAGTGACGTGAGGAGGGGAAGGAGGAGCATGAGATGGGACAATGGGAACTTCACTAGTTACAGCAGTGGCAACATCCTGAGTGGATGTGTCTGTTGGAACACTTACCACTTCTTATTTTTCAGGGGATACCAAGCTTACTACTTGTTCTTGGGTGGTGGAAGGAGGACTCTTAGGAGGATCCTCTTGAGTAGTGCTTAATTCTCCCTCTTTGTCTTTACCTCTTCCCTTTGGAAATTACTTTGGCTTAGTAGGTGCATCGCCCAAGGGAGACGGGTAAAGTCCTCCCCAAGTTAGATGAGACCATTTTTCGTAACCAATGCTCTGTCCCACTGCAGAGTGCCCTTTAAACTTTCCTAAATAGTCTGAGGTGCCTTGTTCTGTCAATCTCAGTGAAATGGCCAATATCCTTGTCATATCAAGACTTATACCTAATCAACTTTTGATCAGTCACTTGGAAAAAAACCTTCCAGGATAATTGCCATACCCATATTGGATGGTCTCTTCACACAGGCTAGGAATGAATGGATCCTGTTCTTTGAGCCAACCACTGATACAAATGATATAATCTCTTTGATCTGTGGGAATGAATCAGATCAGTTTCCCTTGGAAGGCAATGTTGAGGAGATAATAAAGGTTGGTGTTGTTGAAAAATCAGCAACACCCCGGGATGCACAATCACGGTTCTGAATTGTGTTTTAGGCTTCCAGTGTGATTACAAACATGAAAACCTCTCTCCAAGTGTGGGACTGTGAAAAATGAGAGAAGAAATCTCCAGATTAGAGGTTGGTTTTTCTTCAAACTCCCTGATTTTCGATTTTTTTTAGATATTATTTTGCACAACTACAGAGGTGTAGATCCTAATCCTACCTAAATGCAAGGAGACAGGGATAAAAAGCAAAAGAAATAAACTAAAGATGGTGATGCCACCAAAAGAGTGGTGTGAAACATTTTTTTGCATGTAAATAGAAACAAATCATGAAAGCAACAAGGGAAAACATAACAACTGATTAGATGTAATTAGGCGGTTTTTAAACAAGTAAAACAATACAAATAGAGGATATGAAAGATATTCACCAGAGTTTACACTGTCAAAATCCAGGTAAAAAAT
Source organism: Taxus chinensis (assembly GCA_019776745.2). Lineage (NCBI taxonomy): Eukaryota > Viridiplantae > Streptophyta > Pinopsida > Cupressales > Taxaceae > Taxus > Taxus chinensis. The sequence goes on from CM034152.1 coordinate 689,943,583, forward strand.
CTCTTGCATTCCACCCTCAAGAGTATTACACTGCTCTAAAACTTGAAAAGGTCTGATTCTACAACTATCACTTGCTGGTGGAGGTGAGAAGAAGAAGTTCTATGCGAAAAAAGATGTTCAACCATGAAGAAATGAGCCAAATCAGATTTAAGTACATGGTCGAGCCCAGGAGAGAGAGAAAAACATGAAAAACACATGGGAGCAACCCTCATTGATGGAAAATGCAATAACAATCATGGAGGGACCTTACAAAAAACAATACCATAATTTTTGACCAGATTGGAGCAGAATGCGACCCAGTCTGTATTAAATTTGGTTGTGAAATGTCATTCTGGCCATGGACAAATATACAGAACCGGTTTTAAATTTTCTCGATCCAAACTGAACCAAAATTAGCAATTGACCATGGACTCATGTATAGATTTTTACCAAACTTTCCAATTATTATAAAGAATGTGAAAATCTGAGCTCATGGATCAAAAGATATATCGTTTGAAGATTTAGGGCAAAAAATGGCCCAAAAACGGATCGACGGGAAAAAAATTTCAAATTTTAGCCTTTTTTGTCTTTGAAATTTTTTTCAAAAATTTCACCGAGACTCACCACTGTAGATGCTGTTGGAACACTTACCACTTCTTATTTTTTCAGGGGATACCAAGCTTACTACTTGTTCTTGGGTGGTGGAAGGAGGACTCTTAGGAGGATCCTCTTGAGTAGTGCTTAATTCTCCCTCTTTGTCTTTACCTCTTCCCTTTGGAAATTACTTTGGCTTAGTAGGTGCATCGCCCAAGGGAGACGTGGTAAAGTCCTCCCCAAGTTAGATGAGACCATTTTTCCTAAACCAATGCTCTGTCCACTGCAGAGTGCCTTTAACCTTTTCCTCAATAGTCTGAGGTGCCTTTGTTCTGTCAATCTCAGTAAATGGCCAATTATCCTTGTCCATATCAAGATATACCTAATCAACTTCTTGATCAGTCACTTGGAAACCTTCCAGGATAATTGCCATACCATATTGGATGGTCTCTTCCAAGGCTAGGCATGAATGATCCTTTCTTCTGAGCTCAACCTCCTGATACAAATCGATATAGATATCTTTGATCTGTGGGACATGAATCAGATCAAGCTTTTCCCTTGGAAGGCAATTTTGAGGATAAAAGGTTGGTGTTGTTGCAAATCAGCAACACCCCTGGATGCAAATCAAGGTTCTGAATTGATGTTTTAGGCTTCCAGTGTGATTACAAAACATGAAAACCTCTCTCCAAGTGTGGGGACTTGTGAAAATGAGAGAGAAATCTCCAGATTAGAGGTTGGTTCCTCAAACTCCTCTGATTTAGATATATATTTTGCACAACTACAGAGGTTTAGATCCTAATCCTACTCTAAATTGCAAGGAGACAGGGATAAAAATGCAAAAATGAAACTAAACTAAAGATGGTGATGCACCAAAAGGAGTGGTGAAACATTTTTTGCCATGTAAATAGACACAAATTCATGAAATGCAACAAGGGAAAACATACACAAGCTGATAGATGTAATTAGAGGTCTTAAAATGAAGTAAAACAATACAAATAGAGGACTGAAAGTATTCACAGAGTTTACACTGGTCAATTCCATGTAAAAATCTCTTGCATTCCACCCTCAAAGAGGTATAAACCTGCTACAATACTTGAAAAGGTCTGATTCTTACAACTATCACTTGCTGGAGGTGAAAGAAGAAGTTTTCTATGCGAAAAAGTGTTCAACCATGAAGAAATGAGCCAAATCTAGATTTTACAGTACATGGGTCGAGCCCAGGAGAGAGAAAACATGAAAAACACATGGGAGCCATCCCTCATTGATGGAAAATGCATTAAACACATCATGGAGGACCTTACAAACCCATACCCTATCATTTTTGACCATATTGGAGAAGAATGCGACCCATTCTGTATTAAATTTGGTTGTTGAAATGTCATTTCTGGCCATGGACACATACCATAGAACCGTTTTTAAATTTTCTCTCTCCAAACTGAACCAAAATTAGCAATTGACCATGGACTCATGTATAGATTTTTACCAAACTTTCCAATTATATAAAGAATGTGAAAATCTGAGCTATGGATCAAAAGATATTATCGTTTGAAGATTTAGGGCAAAAAATGGCCCAAAAAACGGATCGACGGGAAAAAATTTCAAATTTTAGCCTTTTTTGTCTTTGAAATTTTTTTTCAAAAATTCCCCGCGCTCCACTGGTCAGATGCCATGTGGCAATCTCTGATTAGCTCTATAATTCTCTCTCCTTCTCAAACACTTAGCCAATTTTTCATTGGGCCTTCCCCCCCTTGTGACACATGTCACACTGTGATTGGTCTGCGGGCCCCGCGGGAAAAAATTTCCATTTGAACTTTCGACCAAAATAGTTGGAAAAATTTCAAATTTTCCTCTGACCCCCAAACTCCTTTGCCATGTGGCAGCTTCCTATTAGTTGCGGGCCTCAAATGGGAAAATTTTCCACAAAAACTCTGTCGAGCCATAACTTGAAAAATATGAGTTAGGGAGGCAAACTTTACCTTTCTGGAAAGCTGAGAGAGAGCTCTATCTGATGGTGCCATTTCCAGCCTTAAGTTCCTAAAAATCAAAAAATGTAGAATGAGGCAAAAGAAGAGGCAAGAACACAAGGAGTTAGCCACAAAAACGAGCTAGGGCACCATTTTGGATAACAATTTTGGCGACTCAGAGGGGTCATCTGCCTACTATATGAAAATACCAGTTGCCTGAAGTAGTCCATTGAGCATGGAGTCATCAAATATTATGTTTAGAACCTCAAGTGACTTAGAATGTGTAAGGAGGAAGATGGAATATCACATGATGGAAGCAAGGACTGCAAAACATCTCCAGGGACAACAAGCTATGCCAAAGCACTTAGGGAAAGCAAAACTAACCTACATCAAAACAATGTGCAAAGCACTTAGAGGAATGAAAATCTAATCTAATATTTACAAGGTGGTAAATTTCCCTCTAGAAGCAATCCTTGAGATAGATTCCATTGACTGGAATCTGCAGTTCTTCACCATCCAATGAGGCCAATTAGAAAGCATTGTTGTTCTTGCACTTCATGACCATGTATGGGGCCACTCCAAATGGCATCAAATTTTGAATGCCTTCCCAGTTTTGCTCTATCCACATCCCATTTCAACACTAGATCTCCAACCTGAAAAGATCTATCCTTGGCCTCTTCCTGTCAAAGGTCTTTTTGATCAAATTTTGATCCTTTTCCATTGCTTGGGATGCCTGATTTCTGACCTCCTGCAGCTCCATCAACTCTGAATATCTCACCTCCATGGGCTCAAACTCTAGCAACTCTAATTTCTTCATGAGTTCCAATGTTGGCAACTCAAGTGGACATGGGAAAGATTGCCTCTCTTCCATAAACAAGCTTGAATGGAGAGTTACCTGTGGATCTCTTGGGAGTTATCCTATCAGCCCATAAGGCTGATTTCAGTTTGGTATGCCAAGACCTCTGATTCTCATCAAGAGTCCTCCTAATAATCCTCAACAAGTTCTTGTTTGTAGACTCGTCCTGGCCATTACCTTGAGGGTAATAGTTTGATGAAGTTCTTAGGTAAATCCCGTTCTTGACAGCCCACTCAGTCACCTTGGATCCAATGAATGCCAATGCATTATCTGAGATTATTGTAGCAGGTATACCAAAATCTGGTTGCTATCCCCTCATAAAAGTCTAAGATGCTGGACTCATTTGCTTCATTTAGTGCTACTTACTTCAGTCCACTTGGTGAAGTAGTCTGTGGCTGTCAAAATCCATTTGTGCCTTTGACTTGAATTAGGATTAATGACTCCAATGAATTCTAAACCCCATTGCATGAATGGCTGGTCAACTAAGATTGGATGCAATGGAAGGGCAGCAAGTCTCTCTTTTCCTGTGAAGAATGCACAATTCTTACACCTCTTGATCCATGCATAGCAATCACTAAAAAATTTTAGGGGCTAAATAAAATTAAAACCAGCCTTCATGAATTTTAGAGCTGTCACTCTCGGTGCAAAATGACCACCAGCTGATCCACCATGGAACTCTTCCAACACCCTATGAATCCGATTTGTGCTAATGCATCTCAGCAGCATTCCATTCACATCTTTCTTGAACAAAACTCCATCAACAATGGCATATGGGATAGCCTGCAATCTGAAGTGTCTTCTTTGGGTCTTGTTCATCTCCGAAGGGCATAGGCCTGTGCTTAGGAAGTGCATTATACCTTGGGTACAGCAAGGAGTGGGGGAAGCATTGTTTTCTTCTTGAGTGCCACATGGCTCATGGCTGTCTTGAACTGTCAAAACAGCCTCTCCTTCATTGCATGCTTCTTTTTGCTTCCCCAAAACCAGCTGCTCACATAATCCTTTTCCTCTTACCAACTTGGTGATTTTGATCTCAATGTCATACTCCATGACACGGGTGATCCAACTTGCCCTTTTCTCATTCAAATCTTTGTTGAGGAGGAAAACCTTAACCCCAGCATGTGAGACCAGCAACTGGACCTTGTTGTTTGAGACTAAATGCTTGAATTTCTTCAAGCTTCTGATTACTGCCAGCACATGCTTCTCAATAAAAGAGTACTTCACCTACTAGTCATCTAGGCTCTGGGTGAAGAAGGAAATTGGCTACTCATCATTATCTTTTTTCTGCTATACCAAAATGGCAGAAATAGTGTCATTACCTCCAAATGCATAGAGGATGAAATCCTTGGAGAAGTCTGGGTTGATGAGAGTTGGTGCTTGAGAAATGGATTCTTTGATTACTTCAAAACTCTCCTTGCCTTCTATTGTCCACTTGAAAGCCATGCTCTTCTTTAACATTTTGGTGATGGGCTTGACAAGGGCTGCAAAATCTGGGACAAACCTGCCGAACAAAGTTTATCCTCCCCAAGAAACTCTGAAAGGCTTTCTTGTGGCTTGGCAATGGTAGTGCTCTTATGGCTTCGAATCTCTCTGGATCAATTGCTAATCCTTCTTTGGGGGGAGACAATATGGCCAAGGAGCTTTCCTTCATGTGCAAGAAAGATACACTTCTTAGGATTCAAAGACACTCCAAATTTCCTACACCTCGTGAAAACTTGTCTCAAATGAGAGAGGTGGTCTGCTGCATTTTTGGAAAAAATAGTGATATCATCAAGGTAAATCAGCACCATGTTGTTAATCAAACCTTTGAATGCCACGTCCATTGCTCTTTGAAAATTAGCACCAGCATTGGACAGCCCAAATGGCATCTTCCTGTATGTAAAAGTCACCCATTTGGTTGTGAAGGTTGTCCTTGAACTAGTCCTTCTTCCTTCACCATAATCTAATTGTAGCCGGAGTAGCCATCAAGTAGTGAAAACCTCTCGGAGCCAACCCACAACTTGCAAGATTTGCCTCCATGGAAGGGATAGTGGGTAATGGTCCTTGAGAGATGTTCTATTTAAGTCTCTGAAATCAACACACAATCTGATCTCTCCACTCTTCTTTCTGACTGGAACCAAGTTGGTAACCCAACTAGAATGCTTGATTGGGAATATGATTCTTGACTCAATCAGCTTGTCCAATTCTTTCCTCATGAGAGGCTCCATGTGTGGATTGACTGGTCTTTGTTTCTGCTTGACAGGCTTAGTATTTGGATCCAATTCAATGGTATGCTGAGCTAAGTTGGGATTGAAACCTTTCAAATCTTCATAGCTCCATGCAAACACATTAAGGAACTCTTGACATAGCTGTACGAACTCATACCTTTCTTGATCAGTTGTCATCTTTCCAATTTGCAATGGTTTGTTCTCTTCTACCAAGATGGATACTGAATCCTCTCTCTTGACCTGAATGTTTGCTTTCTCCTTTCTAAACTGATCATTGGGATTAAAAATGGACTCCAAAGTGATAAGTCCCTTGGGCAGCTTGTTAGTTCTCAGCTTGTACCACTTGGTCACCATACTACTGTTCCAATTTTTCTTGATTCTTAGCTGAGAACTTGGCTTCTTCTTGCAAGAAATGGATGATTTACTGGTCATTCTCAAACACTTGCCAACTGACATTGTTATCTGGCACTGAAGGCCTCACAATCACATGGATGTTTGGTTGTACCTTTTCTTGTTGAATGCTTTCCACAATGTCAAAGGCTGCCCCTACTACTGCAAGCCTGTCAGCAGCTTGATTCTCTTTTCTAGGAATGGATTTGATGCCAAAACCCTCAAAATCTTCCATGAGGTCCCCACACCCTGTTCTTATAGCACCTGAGTAGATCATTCTTGACAGCATGTTGTCCCCTTGACCTGATTTACAATCAATTCACTGTCACCAAAGACTTGCAAGTTCTTTATTTTCTTCTTGATTGCCCAATGCATCCCTTGCACTAAGGCTTCATATTCAGTAGTGTTATTGGAGCATGAAAACTGAAATCTAAAAGCTGAATAGTACCTTACTCTTTGAGGTGAAACAAACATGGCTTCACCTCCTGCACCTTGTCTACTTCTTGATCCATTAAAAAACAGCTACCATACCTCATTGTCATCCTTGTGGTTTGGCTTGGTGATGTTAGGAATAGGCTGCTTTTCTTCATGTATACAATAGACCCCTAGCTTAGATTCTTATACTTCTTGATAAGGATCAAAAGCATGTACCTTGTTTTCCCATTCATCAAGAGTTAGGTCCGGGATGCTCCCAACCTTGGTGTCAGCTTCATCGGTGCTTGGGTGGTCTTCTTGATCAAATGTTGAACAATTGGAGTTGATCTGACATGGAGTGTAAGGCTCAATGTGGAAGTTTGCAATAGGTTTAGACCTGATTGTAGCCTTAGTTCCATACCTCGTTCTGAATAGCATGTGTGACCAATCAGCAGAAAAATATCCCCCAATCTTGGCTGTGAAGTCCCTTGACAAGCTTAGGGAAAAGAGTGGTGGAAGGTCTATGATTGATACATCTTGTGAAACAACAACATTTGGACATGCATGCAAGGTAAGACTCAAGTTTATAATCACCCCAACTGTTGTTACTGCTATCCCATCCAGCTGCACTACCCCTTTGGATATGGTTTCATACTAGAGCCCTAGCTGATCAGCTATTTGTTTAGGCATCACTGAGCTACTTGCCCCGGAATCTATCATGCAATTGTGCACTAATTGATTTCCAATGATTAATGAAACATAGAAAGGAGGGGGCTTCAACATTTTACCTTGTTGTCCTCCATGATTTCCCTCAGGATGGGCAGCATTTGTGAGCACTTTCTCTTGCATCTGAACTTGCTGATTCGAAGTTGGCCAGTCCTTCATGGCAGCTTGTAACAAGTCTCTTTGGCCTGGGATAGATAGGGATTCCCACATTGATATATTAACATTTGTCTTCTTCATCTGATCAATGATACTGAATGGTGATGAAGGATCTCTTTGCTGTCCCTTTGCTTATACATTCACTCCTTGCACTGTGGGCAGCAATAACTAGTATTTGAGCTGGTCTAGGAGTTGTTCTTGGCTGCCCTTGTGCATTTGAAATTGGATTTTACTTGCCAACCATTTGTGGAGCCATGGAAGGTTGTGGATTGGTTGGAGCTAATGGTTGTTCTTCACCCAAATTCCTTCTTTTTGACCTTGTGTTGGCTGCAACACCTTGAGAGACCCTTTGATTCATGCCATAAAAATCCTCTGCTTGCCAATTTACCAACGTGGTGTCATTTGGAGCTGATTGCTGTTGGAATGTTTCTTGTTGTTGGTTGTTTCCTTGACTGCCCTAACCCTCCACACCAATAGTTGTCACCATTAATGCTTGATTCAAAGCACCATTGAAGCACATGGATTGGTTATGAGATTCATTGCATGGAAAACACCAGTCATACTCCTGAGCAATGTTGTTTTGTGTTGGCACCAATGCCTTAGAGATAGATATGGCATTTGGATTGTAGGGTTGAAATGGTCTATTGGCAGGAGGCCTTGTTTGATTCATATTTGCAGATGGATTAGGAGGTCTTTGTGGTTGGTATGGCTGCCTGTTGGGCTGAGCTTGGGGCTGGTAAGAAGGTCTAAAACCTTGGGCTTGCTGCCTCTTGAGAGTGACTAGCTCATTGCCTAGGTTTTGCAATTGCTTCATGACTTCTTGAAGCTCATTTGGGGCACATGGAGATGAAGTAGAAGCTTCATTTGAACTCTGATTTCTAGGAGTGGGAGAAGGAGCCAAATGAGGTGCTTGATTGGTATTTGGACTCTCTAAACTTGGAAACAATGGCAATGGAGGTCTAGGGGCTAGTTATCCAGCTTGGATCAAACAATTTTCAGCCCTAATGGCAATGCTATAAGCCATAGGGATAGTTATGCCTCACATGGACTGAATCAACATAGAAATATCAGAATTTAGAGCTTTGAGATAGTAGAGAAAAGCACCTTCTACTATTGGTCTGACTGCCACTGGAATTCTCTCCCAAGTCTTTTGAAATCTGAAGTTGAAATCAGTCAGCTGCTCATTAGGAGCTCTCTTGATGGTTGTCAGCTGCTCCAAAAGAGACAAGTTGTCTCCCTTCTCTCCAAATTGCTCATGAAGTGCTATACATATAGTTGATTCCAATTTGTAATAGAACTAGCTCCAAGGCTTCTAAACCATTGCAATACTTTCCCCTTGAATGAAGATGCCAACAATTTGACAGCCACTTACATCTCATTGATTTCATGAATTGCACAAAGATTGGCAATGTCTTTAACATGATCACCTGGAGTAGTCTGATTTTCTCCAGTGAAGTAGGGAATGTTCTTCAAGGCTGCAATTGGAATTGGATGTTGTGCATTGAGGGCAAGTGGGCTGCTACCTGTGAAGTTGACATAGGGGTTGTTTTGTGCCATTCTAATTGGTCTTAGAACCCTTGTTGATTGAATGAAAGGCCTACCAGGTGCAGGAGTTGAGAGAGTTCTGTTTGGTGGAGATGGAGACCTTTGGATTCTCCTCCCACTTTACCTTACTCTTGGAGATAACTACAGATATTCAAACAACACCTCTTCTTCTCCAGCTCTTGACCTTGTGGTGATTCTTCTCATGAGTTTTCAGGCCTGCACTGTTGAAACCAGTTGATTCTTCCCCTTGGAGTCACCAGATATGCAAATTATAGCTCTTTTCAAGCAAGAAAATTGCAGCAGATGCACATCAACTTTGCTGCAATAAAAATGAGACCTCTAAGGTCCCACCGGCTGTGCCAAAACTGTTGTTGCAAATCAGCAGCACCCCTGGATGCAAATCAAGGTTCTGAATTGATGTTTTAGGCATCCAGTGTGATTGCACAACATGGAAACCTCTCTCCAAGTGTGGGACTTATGAAAATGAGAGAGGAATCTCCAAATTAGAGGCTGGTTCCTCAAACTCCTCTGATTTAGATATATATTTTGCACAACTACAGAGGTTCAGATCCTAATCCTACTCTAAATTGCAAGGAGAAAAGGATAAAAATGTAAAAATGAAAGGATAAACTAAAGTTTTTTGCCATGTAAATAGACACAAATTCATGAAATGCAACAAGGGAAAACATACACAAGCTGATAGATGTAATTAGAGGTCTTAAAATGAAGTAAAACAATACAAACAGAGGACTGAAAGCATTCACAGAGTTTACACTGTCAATTCCATGTAAAAATCTCTTGCATTCCACCCTCAAAGAGGTATAAACCTACTACAATACTTGAAAAAGGTCTGATTTTTACAACTATCACTTGCTGGAAGTGAAAGAAGAAGTTTTCTATGCCAAAAAGTGTTCAACCATGAAGAAATGAGCCAAATCTAGATTTTACAGTACATGGGTCGAGCCCAAGAGAGAGAAAATGTGAAAAATGCATGGGAGTCATCCCTCATTGATGGAAAATGAATTAAACCAGCATGGAGGACCTTACAAACCCATACCCTGTCATTTTTGACCATATTGGAGAAGAATGCGATCCATTCTGTATTAAATTTGGTTGTTGAAATGTCATTTCTAGCCATGGACACGTACCAGAACCATTTTTGAATTTTATCTCTCCAAACTGAACCAAAATTATAAATTTACCATGTAGTCATGTAGATAATTTTAACATCTTTCCAATGATATAAAGAACGTGAAAATCTGAGCTCTGGATCAAAAGATATGATCGTTTGAAGATTTAGGGCAAAAAACGGCCTAAAAATGGATCGGCGGGAAAAAATTTCAAATTTTACCTTTTTTTGTCTTTGGAAAATTTTTTTCAAAAATTCCCCACACTCCACTGGTCGGATGCCACATGGAAATCTCTGATTCACTCTGGAATTCTCTCTCCTTCTCAAACACAGCCAATTTTTCATTGCGCCTTCCCCTTGTGACACGTGTCACACTGTGATTGGTCAGCGGGCCTCGCGGGCAAAAATTTCCATTTGAACTTTCGACCAAAATAGTTTGAAAAATTTCAAATTTTCCTCTGACCCTCGAACTCCTCTGCCACGTGGCAGCTTCCTATTGGCTGCAGGCCTCAAATGGGAAAATTTTCCACAAAAACTCCGCCGAGCCATAACTTGAAAAATATAAGGAGTTAGGAGGTAAACTTTACCTTTCTAGAAAGTTGAGAGAGAGCTCTATCTGATGGTGCCATTTCTAGAAAGCCTTGAGTGCCTAAAAATCAAAAAATGTAGACTAAGGCACAAGAGAGGTAAGAACACAAGGAGTTAGCCACAAAAATGAGTTGGGGCACCATTTTGGATAACAGTTGGCCTTGCTGGGAAATTGTGTTTCAAGTTGAGCAACTCTAGCTCCACAAACATTTCCTAGGATTTGCTATGAGAAGTGCAGGTGTTCCTTCCCATTGTGAGGGGAAATGGAGTTTCACCCTTCTTTCATTTTAGACACTTCTCATGGTAAATGATAAGCTGTTTGGATAGCTCCAATAGGATCAATTTGGGTCCCGCATACCTCGGTAACTTGGTGGGCTCCCCCAGGAAGTTGGTGGCTCTGAGATAGGTGAAAGTGGGGAATTGCATAAATAATGCCCCCCACTTCTCTGTAGTATTAACCACACTCTTGGTCATCTGACCGTGAGTCATTAGGCCTCAAGAGGCAGATAACACCGTAGAAGAAGGCATCATTGATCTTGCTGAATTGTGCAATGCTATTTTCCAGTCTCAACTCTGGATAATATTCATATATTCTCACTTGGGACCATACCCTGTATCGGCTTAGTGCTGGGTAGTCTCTTTCAGAGGCAGCAACATATACCACATAGGAGTTCATGTAGAACCTCCCAGTTGTTGAGAGTTGTTGAAGCTGCTCGGAGATGGTGCTGCTGATGATCTCTGCCCATTCAAAACGTTGATCAGGAATGTTTTTTCTCATGGTTTCCAAGTTTATGAGAATCCACTTGTGAAAATAATGGGCTTCAGGAATCCCAAACACCCTACTCAGGAAGGTGATGGGGTTTCTCAGCTCCTCTGAGAAGTCACTGTGATGAATAATTTGCGGCCACCTGGTTATCAGCTTCTTGTTTTTCAGATATACTTCATTCATAAGCTGCATGCATTTGCCTTCATTTTCATTCCATGCTTTTATGCAGTCTTCTTGGCTTATTGCCAAAAAATGCCAATGGTGGGGGATACCCAACATAATTTTCGAAGTGTCAGGTAGTGAGGTTGATTATTACCTCACCCTTCTTATTTTTGACACATCTTGTGTCCTTATTGTAACAGCAACTCACAACCATCATGAACTCATTGTTTAATGTTCTCACAGGAATTCCTACAGTGAAATGTAAACCAATGCCAACCAATTTGTCCATCCATGGACTACCTGTGACCTTATTAGTTCTAGCCTAGAATTCCTCCATATAAATATGACTAAGTTTTGAATCCCTGATGTCCAGGTCACACTCTATAAGGGATTCAGGCATCCTGACCCTTTGGTATTTATACTTCATTTCTTCTTCTGTGAGTTTGGCCTTACCCTTAGACTTGGTTAGCTTCTTACTTGATGAAGACATGTGTGAATCTAAGTTTAGTTACTGATATACAAGAAGAATTAGGGAAGTCCATCACAAAAGAGCCATGTTAGCTGTTAAATCATCCATCAAAGCTTTACAGAATGAAAAGTTATCAATTTACAAGCCTCTGGGTGCAAGGCGCAATTCTATTGTAGGTTGTAGGGTCAGAAAAGTAAGGCGCAATGCTAGAGAGTGTTGCATGGAAGAAAACAACGCAAAAGGGGTGCATGGTGCAAAAATACTACATACAACATTTAGATGGTTGGTGTCATAGGATGTGCACTTGCGCCATATAAAGGGTTTTAACTGGGCGCAGATTATTTTGGTGTTACAAGGATTCAAGGTGCACTTTTAGTGCAGATATGGTACATGTTGCAAAACATTATGATGTGCCAAAGGGTGCATCATTGGCTTAAGGCGTGCCAGTGTTTTAGCTTTTGGCGTAGCGTGGGAAAGGTCTTCACAACATTCAAATGTAGATGTAGGTGTGCTTGTGCTTGTCATTCCTGAGTTAGGTTTTAGGAATTTTTATAAGGTGCGGGAAAGGGTGATGTTGCATGTGGGGATAGTGTGCCCCTTTAGCGTGACTATGTTTTGTGTAACAGCGATGGCGTTTTCACCAAAGAAAAACCGTGGGTTTCTTAAATTTTAGAAACTTCCCTCTTTTGGCAGGCTTTTGTGGCATTTAACCCTTCCAACACAGATTTTGACAGTGAGGGGAAAAGAGGAAAAGAGGGTCACGGATTCATTTTTGAGACAAGGCCTCCCAGGTTTAGCAGATCTAGAAGGAGGGTAAACCCGGTTTGGAGGTGGGTTGATTTGTAAAATGGGCAGGGGTTGTATTACTTCTTAGGTTCATTTTCTTTGTTTTTACTAATAACAACCTCCAAAAACAACACAACAACAACACAAGCAGAGCAAGGGCCACTTACCAGGAATATATAAGATAGAGGAAATGATGTGGGGTCCACGAATGCGATGGAAAGTGACACACGGGGTTGACAGGAGTGCTGAAAAATGTAGAAGAATAACGTTTTTCCACGTTTTTTAGTCATGAAAATGACAGGTCGGATGTGCCTATTTATATAAAAAGGTGCAATAAATGTACCACCAACTTTTTAAAAGGCGCACCTAGGTAGATGCCAAAATGAAAATATGTGCGCCCTAGGCGCAGATTTGGCATTGTCAACATTGCTTTTTTGGCGCTTTGGCGCACCATTCAGTGGCACAAAATTTTAAATGTCGACAAGATGGCACATGCACCTTGGCGCAGGCTTGAAAGCTGCATCATGGAAGGTGCAACATTTGGAATGTCAACACTCCAAAGGATGTGCCAAGGGAAAGGAGGGGGCACGGTTTCATTTGATGTTGTGTGAATAAAAACTACACCCAACCAAAAAAAGACCAAATGACTAAGTTCAAAAAACTAAATTTTCTGGAAAGGGATTTTATGCCATTCCAAATGTTAAGGGACCTAAATAGGGAACTAAAACAAAAATTTCTGGTATGTTTACCTATAAAATTTCCCTTGTTAATTTTATAGGATAACAAATGTGGAGATGTAAATGAGCTCAAACGAGTATAAAGGCAGGCCATATGTTGGGCACCAATCTAAGAAATAATCAAAACTGAGGTCGGCTAGGCGTAGCTCATCATTGGGATGATGAGTCAGTTTAGGAAAATATCAACACCGAGATGCTCACAGTACATTAAAGGTGATGCAAAATCAAACTAGGTAGGGTTGAATTGATTCAGGATTAACTCTAACTTAGAATTTTGGGGATTCTTGTTTTGGTCCTTGCATGAAGCAGATAGATGGATCAACATGAGCTATGTGGATTTTGAGGTCAATCCTTTTGTCATTTCTCTATGGAACCACACTCCAAGTTTATTACACATCAAAGTAAATTCAACATGGGGTTGAATATCTATGTGAACCCAAGTCGACCCAGTAATGGGAGATCACGAAAATCCCTATACCTAGATCTAAATTTGATCAGGGGATCATTTTTTAAAGTTCCATAAATATCCCTTAATATTTTCAGTGTAGAATATCATCTTGAGAGCTTTCCAACAACTGTGAGAATGCAGCAAATGGATATCAGGCGCTCTAGTTATGTCCGGTCAAAGTTTGGTCAACGAGAAAGTCAACTTTGGTCAACATGTCAATAATGGACCAATAGCAATGCGACAAGTGGACAATTTGTGTGACAAACTAAAAGCGGTTTTTGGGAACGATGGTCTTGGACACTCGTTCATGGACAAATGGACCCCACTATTTATTGGCTGGGGGCCCTCAGCCAAGTTCGACACACTCGATTATGGAAGGGTGTCTTAGCCTCCTTCTCATTTTATCACTATACCAACTTTTTTATATATATGCCTCTAATTACATTTGTGCTATGCATGTGGGACTATTTGATATGCCATTTTAAACTATGCAATTACCATATTCCATGCATTTTATTTAATTCCATATTCCATGCATTTAATCCAAATCCATATTACATATTCCATGCATTATATTTGGCTTAACCTCCATAAGAATTATTCAAGGTGCCTAAAAATACTATGTCCATCCATGTGCCATCCTTCCAACCAAAAAATGCACCCACTTCCCATGGCTAAGGTGGCTCTTAAGCCACTTAAAACATTGCACCGCCCACATTTTAAAACCTCCTCCACTTTAATCTGCGCCAAATGTGGGATATTGTTCCCTAAGAGATAAGTCAAATGCATAGGGAGGAGAATGGAACCCGGGTGGGCCGTGTAAAAGGGTAAGCACCCAGCTAGTATGCTAGGAGGCTTAGAAACAATATAAAAGGAGTGTTATTTTATTTGAATAGCATTCAAGTCTATGCAAAGCAGGAGAAGGAGGCAGTTTTTAGAAAATGCCATTTTTGAAGGCCTTGCACTCAGATTGGAAACTCGGAGTAAAAAGATGAAATGAAGGAAATTATGAGATGATTCCAAAAATGTAAGATTTGATATTTTTTGTTGAGTTTTAACCTATTTTTGGAAGCTTTGAATGTATTTTTTAACAGGGATCTACAAGACAGCTAGTTGGAAACCCAAAATTTCAATGCACTTTTGGTCTGAAATGTGACTTGGTGTAAACATGAAAAGTGTTTAGAATTCAGATATGATCTCAGATATATGATTTATTTTCATAGAATGTTTTTAAATTTCCATTTTAAGGTGTTTTTCTAACACATTTGTAGGGAGATCACATTGTGAAAACACTGTAGGAGCCACGGATCGTTCTTGGGATGAGTTCTTGGGACATTGGTCAACTCATTTACAGGTTGTGATTCATTATTGGTTGTTTGTAATAGTTATTGTACTTACATTTCAATATTATTAATTAATTGGTTCAATCCAAACCCGGGGACGTAGCAATTTCTGAACCCCGTAAACAATCTCGTTTGTTATCTGAGTGTTTTCAGTTTTTAGATTATTTATTTGCTACATAAGTTTTCCACACTTATATGGATGCATAATAATCAGAATTTAATAAATTTTTGGAGTTTAGAATACTTAAATTTGATTAAGAAAATCACGATCTTTTGAAACTTTTAAAAGTGAAAAAAATACAACACACAGTTTTAGATCAAGTTTGGTATCAGAGTAGTTAGATTCCTAGATTAGATTCTAATTGTGTTTGGAAATTTGGCTTCAGTTTCAATATTGATTTCAGTCTTTAGTGTGTAGACATTTTGGGGCTTGTTAATCTTCTTTTGCAGTGTGTAGTTCTGGAAGTATAGGTTGTGTTTGCAGGAACCGGGAATCATGGGCAAGTCATCCAAACAGGAGCAACTGGATGAGCTTGAAGCCATAAACCACAAACTCCAAGAAGAAAAATATTTCTTGAGAGATAATTTTTATTCCTTGGAAGAGGAAATAGTGCGGTTAAAATCTGAGCCACAATCCTCTATAACTAAGAAAGAGGAATATGTCAACAAGATGCTTGAAGAAAGCAAGAAGTTTATGGGCTTTGTTAAAGAGTTGCACGAAGAAATATGGACCAAGGATGCCCTCTTGAAAAAGTTGCAACAAGGTGAACACAAGAAGGAAATGCCTTCTAAAGTAGATGCAGGAACTATGACAGAAGAATGCACTGTAAGTTGTTCACATTTTAATTCTTCCTCTCATTTAGTTTCAGATATTCCTTTGGGTTAGTTTGAAAAACACACTAAGGGAATTGGGTCTAAGCTAATGGTTAAGATGGGATTTAATGGAACGGGCCTTGGTAAAAATTGACAAGGTGATGCTAACCCAATATAAGTAGAGGAGCAGCCTCAATTTGCAGGTTTGGGTTATTCTAGTGGGAAAATGGAAATTGGAGAAAGTTCCAAAGCAGCTGAAGGAAAACAAGCTTCCAACAACCAAGGATCTATGCCACTAGAATTACAGGATTCCGCCATCAGGAGGAACAATGAAAGGTGTAAGAAAACAGGTAAAAGAGGTAATCAGATTCCACCTCCTTCCACTTACACTAAAAATAGCACTAAGGGAAAATCAAATCCTAAAACTTCTAATACACTCTTTCAGTTGGAACAATATAGCTTTGGTAGGCAAAAATATGCTTTCCCTTGCACATTTTGTGAAGGTACTAATCATTTTGTCGCATATTGTTGGAAGAGGAAAAATTTGATTAAGAAGTTACTGCCTTTTGTGAATGATAAGGTAGGTGCCAAAGAACAATCTCACCAAGGAAAGGTGAGAAAGGTCAAGAATGTTACCTCTCCTAAACAGGGGAATCATTCTCATAGACAAAGTTCTAAGAATGGTAAAATGGGTAAGACTCCTAAAAATAGGGAAGTTAAATTTTGTTCCCATTGTAATAGGAATGGTCATGATGTTAAGGTTTGTTGGTTTGCTTCTAAATAACAAAATTGGGAAGTTGTAAAAAAGAACAATATTGTAAAACCAGCTGTGCTAAACCTAACTAAAACTCATTTTGGTACTAAGAGGGTAAAACAACCAAAATGGAAAAACCCAAGTGATTGGTTGGGAAAAATAGTCCTCAACTTTATATTTGCACTACAATAAATTGTTGATAGTAGGCAATCAAAAATTTCAGAGCTATATTTTAGGGATTCTTGTTGATTGGTAAGGATTTGTTCCTAAGTTGATATTTAAGCTTTGAAAATGAACGAAAACAACTGAAGAGAAGATTTGAGTGATAGGTTCATCATACTCATGTTTTGTTTTCTCATATTGGTTAGTAGTTCCATTATTGAAAATAATATGCAAGGATATGCATCAGTAGCATGTCTGAATTTGAAACTTGCAGTTGTAATCAACATAATCACAAAGTGTAAGTTAAACACTAGCTTCCGTTATAGATGGGTGTTATTATCTGAGTTATTATTTGTGATGGCGATACAATGTTTTGGCAGCTTCACGTGGGTTCAGTTGTTGACTATAGCTATTTTTGGGCATTGAAAGTCTATTATATTATGATAGTGAATACTTGTAGTTGTTACAGTTTCAGATGGGTAGTGGGCACTAGCCTAATTGTGGGCAGCTTAGATGTCTTGTATACTGATCTGTGTTATGGAATTGTAACTTTTGGTAATCGGCCGTATCAAAAAATGACAGTTGAACACTAGCTTTTTGTAATAGAATGGGTGTTATTATCTGGTCAGTTAATTGTGATGGCATTACAGTGGGGTATGACAGATCACAGATTGTGTGCAGAGTTGATAGGGTTACAACTTTTCAGTTGAACACTAGCTTAATTGGGTGTTATTATCTAATTGGTTATGTAATTAGCTAATCAAATATTTGCATTTTTATCAACCTATAATGTTATTTCAAGTTCTTGTATGTGTTTGTGCAATACAGGAAGAGATAGCATTATTTTTGGGTTGATAAACAACTTTTTGGGACAAAAAGCCTTTCTCAGTGGGGAGGTGTGATCAGGGGATCATTTTTAAAAGTTACCTAAACATCCCTAAATGGTGTCAGTGCAGAATATCATCTCGAGAGCTTTCCAACGACTATAAGAATGTAGCAAACGGACATCAGGAGCTCTAGTTATGTTCAGTCAAAGTTTGGTCAATGGGAAAGTCAACTCTAGTCAACATGTCAATAATGGACCAATAGCAATGTGACACATGGAAAATTTGTGTGACGAACTAAAAGTGGTTTTTGGGAATACCAGTCTTGGACACTCATTCAAGGACAAATGGACCCGGCTATTTACTGGCTGGGCCCTCAGCCAAGTTCGACACACTCGATAATGGAAGGGTGTCTTGGCCTCCTTCTCATTTTATCACTATACCAAATTGTGTATATATATGCCTCTAATTGCATTTGTGCTATGCATGTGGGACTATTTGATATGCCATTTTAAACTATGCAATTACCATATTCCATGCATTTTATTTAATTCCATATTCCACGCATTTAATCCGAATCCATATTACATATTCCACGCATTATATTTGGCTTAATCTCCATAAGCATTATTCAAGGTGCCTAAAAATACTATGTCTATCCATGCGCCATCTTTCCAGCCAACAAATGCACCCACTTCCCATGGCTAAGGTGGCTCTTAAGCCACTTAAAACATTGCACCGCCCACCTTTTAAAACCTCCTCCACTTTAAACTGCGCCAAATGTGGGATATTGTTCCATAAGAGATAAGTCAAATGCATGGGGAGGAGAATGGAACCCAGGTAGGCCGTGTAAAATGGTAAGCACCTAGCCGGTATGCTAGGAGGCTTAAAAACAATATGAAAGGAATGTTATTTTATTTGAATAACATCTAAGTCTGTACAAAGCAGGACAAGGAGGTAGTTTATAGAAAACACCATTTTTGAAGGCCTTGCACTCAGATTGGGAAATCAAAGTAAAAGATGAAATGAAGTAAATTCTGAGACGATTCCAACAATGTAAGATTTGATATTTTTTGTTGAGTTTTAACCTGTTTTTGGAAGCTTTGAATGTAGTTTTTAACAGGGATCTACAAGACAGCTAGTTGGAAAACACGAATTTCAATGCACTTCTGGTCCGAAATGTGACTTGGTGTAAACATGAAAAGTGTTCAAAATTCAGATATGATCTCAGATATATGATTTTTTTTCATATAATGTTTTTAAATCTTCATTTGTAGGTGTTTTTATAACACAGTTGCAGGGAGATCACATTGTGAAAACACTGTAGGAGCCACGGATCGTTCTTGTGACAGTTTCTGCTATTTTTCAGAGTTCTTGGGACATTGATCAGCTCATTTGCAGGTTGTGATTCATTATTGGTTGTTTGTAAGAGTTATTGTACTTAAATTTAAATATTATTAATGGATCGGTTCAATCCGAACCCGGGGACGTAGGAATTTCCGAACCCCGTAAACAATCTCGTTTGTTATCTGAGTGTTTTTAGTTTTCTGCACTTCTATGGATGCATAATAATCAGAATTTAATCAATTTTTGGAGTTTAGAATACTTAAATTTGGTTAAGAAAATCATGATCTTTGGAAACTTTTAAAAGTGAAAAAAAATACAACACAGTTTCAGATCACAATTAGCTTGGTGTATATTTCAAGAAACTCACAATTATAGTATAATGAATGGCTGGGTGTGATGAGTTGGTGATAACTCAGTCATACGGTTTTATGATCTCCATGATATTACATAGATGTTGGAGTTTAGAAATGGCGTCAGGGCATCATATTTCATAGTAGAACGCTTTCAGATTTAACCTTTAGAACTCGACAATATGTGAGTTGGAAAAATATTCTGAAGAGCCAAGGTAGTGGTATAGAAATTAAGTGAGCCAAGAGTATGACTTGGAAAATGATCGTTATAACACATAAAAGAACTCGACATGGATTTCCTAAGCTATTTTGTTGAGAAACTAAGTTTCTCATAGTATGTGAGGAAATGCTTAGTAAATATTAGAATTATTGAGCCAGAAAAGGCGGTATCTGATTTCACAAGTATTCAAAGAAGATTGATCTCAACATCGTAGTGGTCACAATGAAGTGATTCAACAAGTCATTTTGGATCATCCTTATGAGTTACGTTTTTGGAGTCTTGTTTTAGAGATTAGCCATTTTTGGGGTTTTAGAGATTTTTGGTCTAGAGGACGTCGAACCAAATGGATAATGGAAATCCCAAAACTCCAGAACTTTAAAATTCAGAGTTTCAGGTTTTTGGGGATTGAGGTTTGGACATGTTAGATAGCCAACGACTCAAGGAATCTCATATTCAGAAACCCAAAGTGTAACAAAGCAAGGTTTAGGGGAACTCAATGTAAATGCCTAGTTATTATATAAGATTAAGGTGAAGGATCTCTCAATACAGTTCATGGCAAGTAAACATCTCGATGGCTTAATTGGTCAAGTAGAACTGATAAGCTATTTTGGGGGCCCAAAATTATCACCAATTTAAGCCAAGAGAATGTCAGTGGAATCATTGCCAAGCCTACCACAAGGTAGGGAGCTATGCTTAGAAAAATCATTGGGTTGAATAAGAGAGGAAAGGAATTTTTGGAGGACTTGAAGACACATTCATATAGGTAGTGAATTGGTGAAATCTTGAACCAGTGCTCACAGTGAGGACCCTATTTAGGAATTTTTAAAATAGATCCAATTCAAATTTGTGTCTGCGCTCAAGGATTTGAACAAATGAGTATGAATTAGTTCTAGGGATAGTTTAATGGCTCATATACAAATGTCATGTCAGTAACATGTGAAAAGGAGTGGAAAATCCTCCTAATCGTGGAAGGATGGAATGATTTTGTGGTTGATTAGAACTGATCTCATGAAAACATACCAATAGGGTCGGATGGTCTAAGGGTACTCATCTTGATGTTGTGGTGTGAATAATGGTAAAAGGAAGCTCCACTATGGATTCAGATTGATTCGTATGGATACATCACTTGGTGTGAGAAGCGGTTGATATGTGCATGTCAAGAGTTCAACTAAGTGAGCCATATTGAATTTGGTAGTCTCAATGCGAGGAAGATGGGCATGTCAAATGGTTGTCGACACAGACATGTAGGTCACCGAGTGAGCCATGTGGGCTTAGTAGAAGTTAAGTTAGCTCACCATGTAATGCTTAGTGAATAAACTTGAACTCGCCATGTGATGAAGAGAAAGAGCCAACTGAGTCAATAATGGGTCAGCACATGTTACGGCAAGCCAATTTCATAAACCTTCTAAAAACTCTCCTACATGTAAAAACTAATTAAAGGGGGTTCCATCAAGGGAACAAGGGATTTCGAGGAAATATATTAAAATATTATTTTTATTAAATGGAAATGAATTCATAATTTGAATTTATGCAAGCATCTTTTAGAGATCTGAGTACAATTTCGGGAGACTCAAATTAGCGACATTCACTCAGGATGTCACAACTTTTTCCATGGTTTCTCGTTTTTCACAAAATTATAGTCATTGGAACCAGAGGAAAGAGAGCTACGCCATCAAGCCATGAGAAGAATTTTTAGAAGTTTTTCCTTCCAAAATTTCGATTTTTCCTTGTTCCTTGAGTGGTGCCTCAAAAGGTGGAGGTGCAATAAATGGGCAAACATGGCCAAAAATAGTGATTAATTGTTTTCTACATTTTGGTCTAGTTTTTAGGGTTTCTTCCTTCTTTCTCTCAACCACTCAGAAAATGTTATAAATGTAAAGGGGTGCTTATTAAAAACTAGGGAGACACTTTTTCTAAGCTTCCCCTCTCTTCAAAAGATGAAATGCAGTAAATTTGTGGGCTCTCAAGCCTTTCTTCTTGAATTGTAATGGGATCCTATGCCTTTTTCCTTGATCTAATGATGCACTATTCAAGTGCTTGAAGTAATTGAAATTATGTTTTGTGATGAGTTATGTTCTTTCATGATTTTTTTTACTTTTATTTGCCTCTCTCATGTTACAGGTAAACTGTGTAACCATGGTTTCTCTTGCAAGTTTCAGAGTTCATTTTTCTTATCAAGTGGTGGAGTATCACATGCCACTGAGTTATGGTGCATGTTCACCCTTCTCAAGTTCATCATTCTTCATGAGGATACTAATTATTGTGTCTAATGGATTTTAACAAAGGGAATGCTTTCTTCCTAGTACATGATATATTGTAACCTCTCTAAGTTGCATCAGGTGAATTTGACTTGTGGTGCACATACCCTATTCAAATAAACCCTTCCCCAGTCTAGAAAAATCCTTTCTTGGTGCATCACCAGTTTTAGTATAGGTTTTATTACTTGTAAATATCTCTCCCTAATCCATTGGAATATTATTATAGGTCTATTTAGTCATTTATCTTGCATTAGGAGTAATGTAGTGCTTAGTTTAGAAAGAGGAATCTGGCCTTCTCAAGAGGTTCAACTCAAGCCCAAGTCCCATAGCTTGAGAGGTGATCCCATGTGTCCCAATCACACCAAATGCCCTATTCACATTCTGACCATTCGAAGGGTGCAGTGATTTGGTGACAATATTTTTTGGCACCCCTAATGCGATAGAGTTGGTACTTCTCTTCTCACTTGCACAACTCAAAGTACCTAGAGACTCTATATCTATGGATTCCAAATATTAGTTTGTTAACTTATGTGAAGAATTTAGATAAGATATTCTTCAAAGCAATGAAATTATTAGCATTTTGAATTGTCCTTGTCTCCTCCAAGGAGAAGGATAAGAGGTACATCTTTCATAGGTGTGTGTATTTGTGTTCACTTCATTTCATTAAGTTATTGTGCTCTTAGTGAAATTTCAGATTTAGTAGGTATACTCAAGCACAACTGGAAATTCCATTGGTAAAAGTACCCTACTCTCTATGTTACAGATCATCAATTCTACCCATTTACATCTAGTTTCCTTCAACATATTTCGAATTTTCTCCCATTCATGAATTTTTGCAATCATTGCTTTGTTTCCATAGCTAAGTTCCCACTTGCACTAGAAGAAGCAATTTCCATATTCAATATATTTTAATCCACCTATAGCTCTATTTTATAATGAGAACCAATAATATGCATATCTCTATGAGTAGAAACATGGCCAGTTTGATGGTTCACTTAACTATGCATAATTTCAAGAGTAGGAGCATACATATGATGGAGGATACTGTATAGATGAAGATGTAAAGTTGTAACTTAAGATTCAAAGAATTAAGGAATGCATGGTAAAGTCTAGAGCCATAGCTCAAATAAAGACGTTCAAGATTGGCTTCAAGGTAGCCTGTCCATGGGTTAACCTTATGCTAAGGTTTTACAACCTGTAGGATAAGATTGGTTTCATGACTTAATTACTACCTCAACTTGAAGGTTGGATTAAAGAGATAGAGGCTTACTAGTTCAATGCAAGGATTCCTTTTCAATGGGTAAGTCCTACACCACCACCTTAGATCCCTCTTTCCAATTCCCATTCAATGTCATTTCAGTCTAAACCTCAAATTCCAAGTTTTTTACTAGCTTCCCATGCTGAGAATTCCATTCCTTCATTTCCTATATTTCCTTTGCCTTCCATAGTTCCTTATTTCCTATAAGGGCCATTAAGACAAGAAGTTGTACCTCTTCCACTTCATCAAATGATAAGTAAATCAGTTGAATCCCAATCCATCCCTCGCCTAGTAGTCCCAAACCCATTTTTAGAGAAGCTTCATGAAAAAATGAGTAAAAATAAAGAGTATAAGGTTGAGGATACTAGCAAAGGAGAGCATGGAGAGCATCAAGAAAACTACATTCATGACTAAAACTATTGCCAAAGTTGAGGCTTAAGAAAATGTGGGAAAAACTAGTTTTGTGCCAGAAACAAATCCAAAGTTAAATGAGGAAGACCAACAATCTACCTATTCAGAATGCAGTATTCATATTAGCTCCATATCTTCATAGGAGCTTGAATCACAATACATGGAAAAATAACTTGTAGAAAATTAAGATCCAACATCAAATCTGCTAAAAGAAGAGCATGTGCAATTCAAAGAAGAAAAAATCTCAAGTGTATGAGATATTTCTAGTGAATGCAATGATCCTAATTGCCATGCATGTCAAGAACTGACAGCACTTCTCGAAGGTGGTAGCAACTTTTTGAGGTCATCATTAGATGTTACGTTTAGCCACATGATATTTCATGAGGCTAAGGTAGATTCAACAATCATTAATGCAGATGAGATGATGTGGAGGTTTTCAAATCCTTCTCTTTCTTCATTCTTACAAAAATCTAATTTCGTAGATGAATTTCATCTTTCCAATTTCAATGTTGAGGATGAGGAAAATTAGGACAAACAAAATTCCAATCTAGAGAAAGCCATGGTGGATGAAGTTAAATTGTTTCCACAGCCGGAGAATGGAAAAGGAAGTTATTTGTCAGATGCGGAGGAATTGTATCTTCCATGTGGTTCAATGAATGGAGGCAAAGAGGATCACATGGGAGAAAATAATTCAAATTCAAAGGGTTTGTGCAGAGATGACATTATTGAAAGTTTCTTTCTCTCACTTGTGGAGTCATATTTATTTGATGAACAAGGGTGGAAGAAAATGAAGGAGTTCTTTCTTCCCTTAACTACCCTCAACAACAGCAAGTGAAAGAATTTGATCTTGCAGGTTTCATGTGGGATGAGGAGGTTAAAGATGTAGAACAACTTTGTCTTACAATACAATTAGAACTCCTATATGAGCAATACTCTTCAAACACTTGCAGATATTTTCAAGTGATTCCATTGAAGCTTGTAAGTGGTTGAAAGCAACAACATGTCATGAAGGGACTTCTTCTTCTCAAAGAAGGAAAAATAAATGGAGAGGACATCAATTAAGTACCATTAATTCATATGGGACAAGAGTTGTCTATAAATGGGGACATGAGGAAAATCAGATCTTAGAAAATCACCTTCTTCAAAGATGCCTTTAGGTTAAATTTCTTGTTCGATATGAAGCTTGTAGAAATAGTTGTATTCAAAGGGCTAGACCATGTACCATAAGGTATTCGGCCCCTTTGGAGCCAAACGAGGAGTCCTAACCAGTTAAATTTACTTCTGCATTTGAGGGTGAGTTTCACAGTCTTGAGGATCTTTTGCAATTCCTCTATGATAAAACTGTAGAGCAACTAAAAGAGGTATACTTTCTCTTTCCAGATGATTCCTTTGTGGACCAAATGAATATTTAGCCTTGTTTCAAATTTTCACTATCATTTTCAGCCATGTTCATTGTCACATCATCTGCATGGCTTCCCAATGTGAGGAGTGGAAGCTATTTTGCACAACCAATTATAGGGTTTGTTTATTTCCTTAGTCTTGGAAGTTTTTGTTTTACTCAGAACAAGGAAATTTCCTATGGAGGACCCACACTCACCCATCTTGAGCTAAACACAGTTAAAATTGAAATATAAAATTTTAGGTTTCTTATCACACTTCCATGATCCACTTTTTCATAGAGGGGTTAAAAAGTTTAAGAAAGGTCAATGCAAGACTTAAAAAATTTGTCAACACAAGCCACATATGGGATCAAGCTTAAAGTAGCTCACTGAGCTTCTCGGTGAGCCGGTCGGTGTTTGAGTTACATAGAGTGAGCTCTTCATTGAGCTCATTTTGGTTGTTTAATTTACATTCAGGAATCATATCGGGAGTAGTGGTCATCATATTATATGGGTGTTCTAAATTTCTCATATTAGGGAGCAGTGGTCATCATATTCATTAATAAATTAAGTGAGATTAAGTTAATCAAAATGAAGAAATATAGTCTACTAATTTTGAGGGGTGTTTTAGGTTTATGACCTACCAAAATGATGAAAGTATGGGATTCCTTTCTTTCCCAAAAAGGTATAGTACATAGAGGTATGGATTTTACAGTTGTTCCCATCACTGTTGTAGGTGAATTCAATACATAATTGGGTGGTTTAAGAAAGAATTTGAATTCTTCTCTCCCCTTTCTCTCATTCTTCCTATATATTGTAAGGAGGGGAATTTTTCTAATGTTGAACAATTTTTCTTTTCACCCTCCCTTCTTCTCTTGTCTGTAACTAGATTTGTGGAGTTCAAACCTCCCATTCAAGTTGTAATACAATGTTTTTCCTCTTGGCCATTGTAATGCACTGTATCAAATCTTTGTAGTGATAATACAAGTCTATGAATGAATTTCAACCCTATCTTGTGTTTGTTTCTTCTTTCTGATCTCTCATTGCAATCTTTGTTATCTGTGCATGGTTATTGTGTTACATGTGTAATGGTTTTTGTTTAACAGTTAGTGGTTTCTCATCATTAGATTGATCTGTGGTGTATTTTCATCCTTCTTAGTTTGACTGTGGTTTCCATCTCTATGCAAACTAGGTTTTTATTATTCCTTTGGTGCATCACCTCTATTAGTTTAGGTTTAATTTATTATAATCTTCTTAACCATGTCTCCTTGGAAAGTTAGAATATATTTTAGGTGGATCCTCTATAATTTAGATGTGTGCATCAAAATAGAGGAATAGGAACTGGCCTCCATCTAGAGAGCTTTCCTGATTGCAAAGTCCCACACTTATGGAAAAGCTCCATCTTAGGGAATCAAACTGACTATAACAATCCTTTCAATTACAAAATAGATCAGGGGTATTATGATTACACATCAACAATGGCTACTTGGGGTAACTCTTTAGGTTATTCCTCCTCATTCTCTAATGTCAAAGAAGATCCAATCGTGATTTCTGATGGCCACCAATCTGGACTATTAGATATTTTTCAGTAAATTAAATATGTAGTTTGTATTTTTCTCTCTACCTATTTTCTTTTTTGGTAACTACTAATTTTTAGCCATACAATTACTTAGCTTAAGTTTCTATGTTATGTTAGATTAACTAGATTATAGTTCTTCTTGTATTCCAAACACATGTATAAATAATCATCATCTCTATTTAAGCATAACCTTATTTAAGGTTATTTTCATAAATAAGTAAATGGTGGTAAATGATATATTTTCATGGTGGTCTCGTTGTGTCATTGCCAAGAAAAAATATAAATTTAAACATTTAACCCATTCTCAAAACCTAGTTGTACGAATCATATATATATATATATATATATGCACGGTGCCCATGCTACAACATGGTCCATAAAAAATATAAATTTAAAAACTAATGTATAAACCCATATATATATATAAGAAGATGAGAAATACATAAAAATTGATCCCTCTCAAGGGTATGTAGTGCAATACTTGGCTATGCCAGGGATAGTCTAGCTAGTATAATACAATTATTAATAATTACTAAAAAAAACATTTACTATCATAATGCACAACTTCCCATCTTGTATATGTTATTGTCACAATGGAAAAATTCCCATTCTATCTTCCATAATTCTTATATGAGAATTTTCATATGCCCATTTAGAATATCTTTTATTGTTCTATGTGTACTAAATGTGAATGGATACATACATACATATATACATATATACATATATATATATATATATATATATATATATATATATATATATATAGTAAGATGCAGAGCCAATGTGAATGGATACATACATACATATTACATATATACATATATATATATATATATATATATATATATATATATATATATATAGTAAGATGAGAACTCAAAACTACATAAGGCTTGATCCCTCTCAAGGATATGTAGTGCAACACTTGGCTCTGCCAGGGATAGTCCAACTAGTATAATATAATTATTAATAATTACAAAACCAAAAAAATAATGTTATAATGCACAAATTCCCATATTGTATATATTACTGTCACATTGCATAAATTCCCATTCTATCTTCAATAATTCTTATATGAGAATGGTCATATACCCATTTGAAATATCTATTATTCTTGTATGTTTGCGAAATGTGAATGGATATATACATATATATTGTAAGATGAGAACTGAGAACTACATAAGGTTTGATCCCTTTCAAGGGTATGTAGTGCACCACTTGGCTCTACTAGGGACATTTTAGCTAGTATAATTTACAATTATTAATAACTAAAAATCAATAAAAACTATCTTTGTTTCCCTCCAAAAAGTGGTCAAAGATGTGTTTTAAAAGAATTACCTTTAATTAATAAATAAATGATGTTGGATATATATAATATGAAAAACAATAGATTTTAATGATAAATGAGAATGGGAGGATAATAGGCATCTTCCCATTCTAAAATTAATAATAGAACTACATAATATGGGGTTTGTAAGATTTCATTGTGGTAAACAATATATTTTAATGATTCCTATATGATAATGGGAAGATAATAAGCATTGGCCAATTCTAAAACAAAATAATTGAACTACATAATGTGAGAATAAGCATATGCCAATTATAAAACAAAATAATAGCAAGAAAAATGAGACAAATATAAACAAAGCGATGCAATGCTTAGTCTAGCCAAAATTATTGAGTTCAATATTTACTACCCATTCTAAAAAAACATAATAGAACTACATAAGGCTTGATCCCTCTCACACGTATGTAGTGCAGCACTTGGCGGTGCCTATACTTGGCTCCACCAAGGTTAGTATACCCAAAAAGATACAATTAAAACAAAAATAATACAACTACATAAGGCTTGATCCCTCTCATGGCTATGTAGTGCAACACTTGGTAGTGCCTATACGTGGCTCCATTGTTGGACCTCAGAATATTGGCTAAGGGCCAAAGGGTGCATTCCTGTGTAAGACTAGTGAGGAAAAAGGTGCGTGGGGGTAAAAGTGTGTAGTACAAGGGTTGAACCAGGGTTTGGTAAAAACAATGGCGTACACGTAAGGAAGAACAAAGTTTCTTAGGACTTAGCCATATTCAGAATTCTAAGAAGCACTGAGGAAAACTATGACCCGACTAGGTGTGTGGAGTGAATATGATGTTATCCTGACGACTTGGTGGTCAAGGAAAGAATATTCCATGAATGGAATATTCCAAGGAAGGCATCATTGTAGAAAGTGGAGAGCTCAGATCATAACAAGCATGTTGTATTGGAGGACCATAGGGACACTTGGCATTTGATCTGCTCCTAGAGGAAGGCATGGAAATGGGTACTAATCCTATTTATAGAGATTCTCTCAAGAGAAAAAGACACGCATGGATAGGGATAGAGAGAAGCATCAAGATCATTATAGTGAGGATGGAAGGTGAATCTCTATGGTAATATTAGGAGGTTCTAGGGGCTGGGGTTATCTTTAGAGGATTTTAGAAATGGTAGTATATCTAGGGGGTTGGGTTTGTGATAATCATTCTAATAAGGGAAGCATAACTAGAATTTTTGATGCATGAGTTAGATCTATATTGATACATTTGGTCTGTTATGACCGTTGTGAATGTAATTTGGTTACTGGAGCTATGATCAATATAAATATATGTCCTTGTTATAAATATATTATTCATGGGTGAAAACCGTAGAGTGCTTTCCTTATGTTATGAATCATATATGCTCACTAGATGATGTTTCTCTTGTTGTGTGAATGGGTATGTTGGTGTAATAGCTCATCATATGCTCTCAGAACGAATGCATGATCATTTACCTTTCTACATCTACTTTTATGTCAATGGAAATTTTTCTCATAATTCTCACATAAAGTAGGGGCTCGACGTCTGTGCATGCCTTGAGTGAGGACCCAATGCCTACTGGGTAATAGGTCGATGCACATGGGATTAGAGTGTTGTTCTAAGGGTACATAAAAATGACTACATATTAGTTCCATTGTCAGGACCTATTTTCAAAGTTGTTATGAGAATGATGCGTGATGAATAGTGTCGAAGCATGGTTTAAGAGCACGGAGGGTGAATTTTCTCAAATATTTAGTAATGGACATGATTTTGATGCACACAAATGGGTCGAAGAGCACCTATATCATGAGTTGTATGAGACCTTATTTAGTTGTTTTCTGGTAGAGTTGTATGAATGGCTATCAACATATTCATCTAGATCAATCTAGTACTATATATCTCACATATGTACTTAAGATGAATATCAGAGCCTACAGGATACAGATCTAAATTGGACATGTGTTGTTGATCAATGATGGAGAAGAGTGCTAACGAGTTATACCTAGGAATACACTATTTCTAAGTATTATTCTCTAGAGGCTTTTGTGTTTGAGTTCTTAAGGGAACCTAGGGGATCATTTTTGTGAGATATCCCATTGGCTATGAAGATATTGATCGTTCCAATGAGTTTTGAGACATTCCCTATGGTCGGCTAAAGCTTCTCTGAGAGATGGGAAAGGAAGATAGGGTGGGGGAAGATGATAGACCTTACAGTGGAAAAGGAGAGAGAAGAGAGATTACTCAAGTATAATGAAGCATGTGTGATCAGGGGATCATTTCTAAAAGTTCCCTAAACATCTCTAAATGGTTTCAGTGCAGAACATCATCTCGAGAGCTTTCCAACGACTGTGAGAACGCGACAAATGGACATCAGGAGCTCTAGATATGTTCAGTCAAAGTTCGGTCAACGGGAAAGTCAACTCTGGTCAACTGGTCAATATTGGACCGAATTACACTATGACACATGGCTTGCCAACACTCGTCAAATTCACTCGATTTGCCTATCGGGAGACGACAAGTGTACTACAGGATTATTTCTAGTCCACATTGTATGGGTCGAAATAATATTATTTTGGTAAGGTCACTTTTCAAATGCCACATATATATTAATGTTTAAAACATTAATATGAACCACCAAAATCAAATGCATATATTTGGACCACGTGGATGGTGAAGAGGTTATTTGGGAGGCATTAAGCCTTGCGTGGAAACTTCCACATGGGAGAAGGAAATTGAAGCGGTGGAGATGGGGGCGGTTTAAAAGCTCCAACGTGGTCATTGACCACTTCATTGGTGCGTGGAAAGGCTTTAAAGCCTTAGGCATTATCTCCCACCGCTCCACTTGGGATTTAATCCCATGTCAACCAATGCCGTGCCAAATGGGATATTTATCCCTTAACAATTGCCTAGCCGATCCTTATGGGATATTAATCCCTTATTAAAATATTCAATTGGCTAAAATGGGAATTAATCCCATATTATATTCAATCCACCCATTATTGGGAATTTTGATCCCAAATTACATGGTACTAGCTAGGTTAAAAATAGCCTATGGATAATATTAAATGCATTATTTTTGGGCCCTAATTTTGTATAAATAGGGAACCCATTCTATTGTAAACACAGACAACACGAGCTTATTATTTGTTAAGCTTGTTGTGGACACACTGGTGGACACATTACACACACAAACTCGGAGAGAAGCTCATTCGTAGAGTGCTGGAGGTGAAGTCCGAGCCAAGAGGAGAATGAGAAATTGTTGTGTGAAGACCTAAATTATTTAGGCATTGTATATTTTTATATTATTGACCTATTATTTGTTAGGCAATAATAAATGAAATATTTGTGGCTAGGATTTATTCAAACTACCTAGTCGGCCCATAGCGCCACACCAATTACTTGTAAATCCTGGAATGTCAACCAGAGTGCTAGCTTTGCATTGTTTGCGTCGGGAAGGCCGATCATAGCCGAAGGAGATTGTACGCCAGGAAGGTGGAAGTCGGGTGTTATTTTTCACCCTTGTCGTCCGAAGAACTGGTGTACTGGTAGGCAAGTAAAATTCCATTAGGTTTTCTTGTGAAGTACTATTGTAACTTACAAGTTTTGACTAGTGGAACGGTTCAATCATGAACCCGGAGACGTAGGCAATTACCAAACTCCGTAATCAATCTATGTGCAATTGTCATTATTGTCTTGCATAATTTTTTAATTGATTACTTAAAAGGAGTAAATTCTCGACAAATAATTAAAGCCTTATAAGAGTCTGAGATCAGGTCGTAATAATCTGATTATTTTCGGATCAAGTTTGGTATCAGAGCTGGTTTAGCTCCATAGTTGTTTTTCAGTAAATCTGATTAACAAAGTGATTGCTTCAAGATTGGTGCAGTTGGTTCATTTTGTGTGAACAGGGTACAAGTGCACTATGGGAAAGATGTCTAAACAGGTGAAGCTCGATGAGATTGAAGCGTATAATCACCAGATCCAGGAAGAGAATTCTCTCTTGTGATCAATGTATTCCTCCTTGGAAGAGGAGTATGCTCGTTTGAAATTGGAACTGCAAACCAAGGATGAGCTCTTGGCAAGGTTGCAATGTGGTGATCAGAGGAAGGAAATACCTTCAACTTCAGATGCAGAGGCCATGGCAGATGATTGCACTATAAGTTGTTCACCATGGGAATCTTCTTCTTCCTCCCATTCAGTTTCGGATTCAGGTAATAAAGTCTTTGGTTTGTTTGAAAAGCATACTAGAGGCATTGGATCTAAGTTACTAGATAAAATGGGATTTGATGGAAGAGGCCTTGGTAAAAATGGCCAAGGTATTGCTAACCCAATACAGGTCGAGGATCGTCCTCGTTTTGTAAGTTTGGGTTATCCTAGTGTGGGAATGGAAATTGGAGAATGCTCCGAGAACACTGATGGGAGACAAGCTTCTGAAAGTAAAGTGATTACCCCACTAGTCCTGCAAGAAGATTCTAAGCAAGAAAGTTGTGCTTCGTCGTCATAGGCAGGATGTGGTAAGAGAAATCAGTGAAGAGGTAATGAGATTCCACCTCCAGTTTCTTACCATAATCATAAGCACAATAAAACTTCTGATCCACTTTTTCAGCTTAAGAAGTATGGTTATGATTTTTCAGAAGATGTGGAATTCTTTTCCATGTACTTTTTGTGGATTGCATAATCATTCAGTGGCTAGATGCTGGAAGAGAAGGACATTGATGAAGAAGTTGTTGCCATTCTTCAAGAACAAGGCAAATCAGAAAGACCAATCTCGTCATGCAGAGTCGAGAAAGGGCAGAAAGAGTTCCTCATCCCAGAAGAAGGAGATTAAGAGGAATTTTTGTGCTCATTGCCAAAGGAATGGGCATCAGGTGGAAAATTGCTGGAAACTACATCCATCTTGCCATCAGAGTAATGGCAAGCCAAAGATGGAATGGAGGCCTATTGCAAAGGCAGAGGAAGTTTCTACGTCACCACCAGTTGACAATTCAACCCAGGACCAAGTAAACCTGAAAGTGAAAGTCCTTTCAAATGGGTAAGTCAACAATTTTTCAATTATATATTGCATAATTCAGATTGATGCATCGTATGCAGTATTAAGTTTGGAGATCATATTTTGTGAGAAAATGCTGAGAGAAAGGTTTACAATACTCATTGGATTTTATTACTTAGAAAATTTGATTAATGCTCCTAACATATCTCCTAATCAGCGTGTGAGTACTTGTTACAGCTTGGATACAGGATTTGACTCATATAAAACTTGGAGATTGATCTGCCATTTATACAGACATTAGAGTTCACAGAGATCAGCTCAAAACTTCATTTTGTGTAGAGGCATTGTGACCATGTAGTAGAATGGTAGTTGAATCACCGTTGGCATTGACGTCGGGTCAGAACTTCATTCTGTGTAGAGGCATTGCAACCGTGTAGCAGAATGGTACCTGATATTAGTATGTCAACAAGCAAAGCTCTCAAAGGATTAGCTCAGAACGTCATTTGATGTCAAGGCATTGTGACCACACATACGAATGGTAGCTGATCAACAGAGACTTAACATCATGCATTGGAGGCTCGAGGTCTTGAAAAAGGCTTAGCATCATGTATCGGAGGCATTGAGGTCTACACAGAGACTTAGCATCATACATCGGAGGCTCGAGGTCTTGAAAAAGGCTTAGCATCATGTATCAGAGGCGTTGAGGTCTATATAGAGACTTAGCATCGTGCATTGGAGGCTCAAAGTCGTGAAAGAGGCTTAGCATCATGCATCAGAGGCATTGAGGTCTGTAAAGGGACAAGGCATTGTCCATCATTGACATCAGAACAATCAAAGCTCTACGTAACATGGAGTTCCTTCGAACCAGTTTGGATTCTGAGGAATCAACTCGGAGCCAGGAGCTGTGTTATAGAGTTAAAGAAGATCCTTGTTGTCAGATATCAAGAAGCTTAGCACTGCACAGAAGGAGCATTGAGGTTTCATTTAGAAACTTAGCACCAAAAAGCGGAGGCATTGAGGTCTTCTTCGGATATCAGAGTGGCACAGTGGAAGCATCGTGGACCCATAACCCACAGGTCCCAGGTTCGGAGTAGAGTTGCCGAAGTGAGAAGGTTGGGAGGAGAAGACCCAAGGGTCTACTACAGCAGCACTTCCAATGGTGGCAGTAGAGTTTTTCCAGATTCAGGACAATATGGAAGCATTTTGGGATAAAAAGCTTTTCTCAGTGGGGAGGTGTGATCAGGGGATCATTTTCGAAATGTTCCATAAACATCCCCTAAATGGTGTCAGTACAGAAGATCATCTCGAGAGCTTTCCAACGACTGTGAGAACGCAACATAATGGACATCGGGAGCTCTAGATATGTTCGGTCAAAGTTCAGATCAGCAGGAAAGTCAACTTTGGTCAACTGGTCAATATTGGACCGAATGGCACTGTGACACGTGGCTTGCCAACACTTGTCGAATTTGCTTGATTTTCCTATCGGGAGACAACAAGTGGAATATATACTAATTACCGTGTTAATTTATTTCTAGGCCACATTGTATGGGTCGAAATTATAATTACTTGGTAAGGCCACTTTCCAAATGCCACATATATATATTAATGTTTAAAACATTAGTATGAACCACCAAAATTCATATGCATATATTTGACCACATTAGAAGGTGGTGAAGCGGTTGTTAAGGGGCATTAGACCCATGAGTGGAAACTTCCACGTGGCGAACAAGGTGGGTAGATGGGGCGGTTTATGCTCCAAACTTCATTAGCGTGGAGGAAGGCTTTAAAGCCTAAAACAATACAAAACCGCCCACCCCTCCATAAGCAGCTCTTTTGGGATTTATTCCCTCTTTTCAAAAAATGCCGCTCCTTATGGGATTTTAATCACTTAAACAATGCTATGCCGCTAAATGGGTATTAATCTCATTTCCTATGCAATCCGCCCATTATTGGGAATTTTTATCCCAATTTCTATGTACGGGTAAGGCTAATATTAGCCTAAGGATGATGTTAAATGCATATTTTAAGGGCCCTATTTTTTGTATAAATAGGGAACCCGTTCTTTGTTGTGGAAACACACAAAAGGCAGAAGACAAGCTCGGAGCTTCGAAGGCGAATGAGAAAGGAGAATGTTGTTGTGTGAAGACCTAAATTATTTTAGGCATTATTATTTTGATTATTATTGACCTATTATTTGTTAGGCAATAATAAATTAAATATTTGTGGCTAGGAGTTATTCAAACTACCTAGTCGGCCCATAGCGCCACACCAATTACTTGCAAATCCTGGATTGTCGACCGGAGAGTGCTAGCTTCGCATTGTTTTGCGTCGGAAGGCCGATCACAGCCGAAGGAGATTGTATGCCAGGAAGGTGGAAGTCGGGTGCTATTTTTCACCCTTGTCGTCTGAAGGTCTAGTTATTCTTCTAAGCAAGTTTAAATAGTTTCCATTAGGTTTTCTTGTGAAAGTACTATTGTAACTTACAAGTTTTGACTAGTGGAACGGTTCGACCACGAACCCGGAGACGTAGGCAATTGCCGAACTCCGTAATCAATCTGTGTGCAATTGTCATTATTGTCTTGCAATTAATTTTTAAATTGATTACTTAAAAGGAGAAAATCATCGGCAAATAATTAAAGCCTATAAGAGTCCGAGATCAAGTAGTAATAATCTTATTATTTTTGGATCAACAACATACCTTTTTCATATTTACTGATTATTATTGTGATTTTATTTCATTTCTCCATGGGTATTCACTCTTTAATAACCTTCCTCTACATTTTCTTTCCCTATGACCAAATTCATTACAAGCATAACAGTAACCATGAAACAAACTTATATACCTCATAGCATTTGGCTTCCTAACGGGGATTATACCTTTCATTTCTATTGGACTAGAATTTATTGGTATTTTGAACTTCTTTAGAGATAGGGCCCTACTTCTTAACTTGGCATTTCAAAATTCTTATCATCTATGTTGCACCCAAGACCTGATTTGTCACTAGTTGACTTTTGAGTTCTCAAAAATATCATCTAGAGCCACACCACTCTTCTAAAACCTCTCAAATGTTTTTAACTTGCTAGATACCTGCTCCAACTTTTCCTTCAAGGACCTCATTTCTTGCTCCAACTTTTCCTTCAAGGACCTCATTTCTTATTCATACCTGATAAATTTATCTTATTTATATTTTAGGGCTTCTGTCACTAACTCAACTTTAGTTTCATACTCTTCTTCTTTGACCTTGAGACAAGATGACAAACCCTTAATATTATAATACTTCTCCTTGATGATCTTATTGTATACACTATCTATGTTAATGATTTCTTCTTCATGATTGTTGGCCTCTTTGACCATGTCACATTTATAGGGCACATAATCCTTAAGAACTTTGACCATAGATGTTAATTCTTGGCTCTCTTTCTTTAACTACTTATCCATCTTGTGCTTCAAGGATCACCTCAAACTTGTTAAGTTGCTTCAGAGGCCTTGATTTGATGCCAATTTTTGGAAGAATGACCATTGGTAGGGGGTGAATCAATGGGAATTAAAACATTCTTTTGCAATTAATTTATCCATTCATTAAACATTCATCAACTTAACCATGAATCATTAACCATGCATTCAAGAACCATCACCAAACATAAGCAAAGGAGAACACATCAACACAAGATATAAATGGGAAACCATCAAAGGGAATAAAAGCCACTAAAAAAATCATTTATATCTATGTCTAAAATTTAGTTAAGCACCAACTCAGCAAGGAAAACCAACCCCTATGTTTAGTGATGCATTAACCCCATAAGAAGCACCAACCCCTGGTTTTAGTAGAACGTCAACTCTACATGAAGGTACCAACCCCCTAGATGACTCAGTACAAACCAAATCCACTTGGTATGTTTATTACCTCTAAATGTTTTCACCAAAAACTGATGATGATAGAATGAATCTCACTTTTTCTCTATATTTCTCAAACATTGCCTCCTATACCTTCCTTGTGCC
The DNA here is from genome assembly GCA_019776745.2 of Taxus chinensis. Lineage (NCBI taxonomy): Eukaryota > Viridiplantae > Streptophyta > Pinopsida > Cupressales > Taxaceae > Taxus > Taxus chinensis. The sequence continues at coordinate 689,980,510 of CM034152.1, forward strand.
AAGAACTTCTTCCTTCAAGTTGATTAGATCATATGACCTAGGCTCACCAAAACCATAACCTTCTTTATAATGATCACATCATATTATGTTATCCTCTTTTCCCTAGGTGATCCACACAAACCTACTTATCAGTCCTCCAAAAGTTGCCTTCTAGGAGCTCACATTTCAACTTACACTCACAATTTTGGGTAGCTCAAATGGGAAGGTCTATCTAACATGGCTTTTATACATGACTCGCGACTTAATTACATGGATAGGTCAGCCATCATAGATAAAATATACGTATGGAACATCCTTAAAAGGCATTAGTACAAAGTAACTTATAGGTCGGAAATAGCACTCTAGAACCTTCATCTCTCCTTACAAGAAGAAAGTTGTAGAGAAGCCCTAATACACTAACAAATTGAGCATAACTCATGTCCAAATCTAATTGTTCATTTAAGAAGAAAATACCTTTACCAGAACACTGGAACACCACTTCATATATGTTTTATAATACTCACTAGACCAGCTTCACCAAAGAAATATTGAATCACTTTGGACCATCATCTAATGAAATGACACCATTCTTAGAAAAGAGCAACCTTCATTCACTAGGTAATAAGACCTACAAAACTAGTCTTTAGAAATTGAGATAAAAACCTTATGGAAATCACGTCGAATTGAAATTTTGATATATAAGATTGGAAGATATCATGACAAACTCAGGGTCATCACCAAATTGAAAAAACCATCTATTGTTAAGTTATTCTCTCTTGAAGGCCATTAAAAATTAGACATATTCAAACCTCAAGGTCATCTGAAACTGCCCTATCAAAGAATCATGCATAGAATGACTTCCATCTCCACGAATTGAACTAAGGGTAAGAACATGATCTGAAACCACCATTGTCGGAATGTAGTAAAATCTCCCGTGAAGCTTCCTCCACAACAAACCTTTTTCAATGGAATTTCCATTTTATCGCAAATCTTGAGAGAAAATTGAAACTAGATTCATAAACTTTAAAGCTCTTTTGAGTGGGATCCACTCACATAGTAATGGACCCCTAACTAGTGAGCTACCTGGAGAAATTCGGAGGATTCCTAGTAGGTGAAATCCTCCGAAAATCATAGAAAATTATCATCGAAACAATCCATTTTGTGCCACTGACCATCAATTTCTTCTCCATCACTATCATACCCCTAGGGCTTTAAAAGGGTTTAAAACCAGTTTATCTTCTTAATGATTGTTCATCAAATTTATTAGGCCTATTACATGTTTGAACTATATGCCACAAAACTACAACGAAATACCTCATTCCCAACATGTCTCTAAAGAGTTCCAGAATCCCACACAATCAAATTTCTTATCACAATTGGCATCAGAAAGTCAAATTCGAGTTGGGATTCTCACTTTCAAAAACGTCGATAGGAGTAAAAATGCACATGAACTTGCAAAATATTCAGGGATTATGGAGGGCTGAAATTTTTACCAGATTCTTCCCTCTTCAAATCAAGATTTTAACATATCTCCAATGAATATCCATGGTTTCTAAAATACACTCAAAAATTCAGAGGGAAGGGTCTCACTTTATTAGGGCATAGTTTCTCTCAAGGACTAGGTCTAGGAACACGACCTAAAACTGCTCAGTTTCCATGCATGTATGCTCAGGAATGATTTTTTATCAATATTCTACCCTGGTAGCTCCATACTGTCCAATCTCTTACCAAAAAATAAATTTCATTTTTCATTTCCAATCTTTCTGGTAAGCGAATCATGATGAAAATTAGAGCATGAGTTCGCGACGAAGAGCTGAATCCAAAAAAGTTATTCTTGTCGCAAACCGAGATCATTTTCACCACTTAACTAAAAATATCATATTTTATATCTTCCTCACATTTTATAAATTTTAATTCCCACCTAATTTCAAGCCCAATCACTTGGGACTATCAGAAAAGTGGTAAAATGGAAAGTAAGATAGAAAACGACTTCTTCCCAAAATAGCAGGTCCACGAAATAAGTAACTTGCTAAAAATAGAAATTTTCTAAAAATATAAATGTATCTCAGGAATATGAGGAGGATAGGAATATGGTATATAGGTTCAAAATTTGAAACTAGATACAAGAAAGGTGATATGTCCCAGAATAGTAGAGCATGGGCTCATATTCTAAAAATAAAAAGTTTTCATTTTAGGAGTGGAAAGTTGCATATGAATTTGTTTTCATTCACCTTACTTACTTTTTGGACTCCCCTTTGGATTATGAGATGGCTCCATGAGGTCAAATGGAGGAATGATAACTTCAAAGAGGTACTGGAAGAATCATCTTGAGTGCAATGGTATATAGAAGCAAAACAGGGCATTGTAAGGCACATCATGTGAGTTCATCTTCATCACTTAAGGAACCAGAGTGATTCAAAGTGAGTTGGTCAGAATGATTTCAATGATTCAAAGAGTTCATCAACCAAGTTTTAATGGAGGTTCGTCATTGTGGGAATTGTATGTTTTCATCTCAAGCTTACAGTCAGTAAACCTCAAAACATTATTTCTAAACACTCATTTTGTGGTCCAGGATTTCTGTGCATCATATAGTTTGTCCATCATCACTGGATGGGGGGGAAAATGATTCAAAGTTATTCAAGGGAGAAATATTCATCAGTGTAGAGGATCACAAGTGGTAAAAATCTTCACTCTCAAATTTCATGACTACATCAAGGCATTCAAATCATGTTCATCGCATGAGGAGTGTTTTTCCCTTCTTCCCTTCCCTCCTCCCTCTCCTTCCCTCTCTTCCTTCTCTCTTTATTATAATTCTTATTTGGGCCTCATCATTTTATTTCATCATATTCACTTAAGTGACCTATTTTAAATTTGTAAAAGTATTTTCTCAAATTATAAGAGAAATACTTAATTCATGGAAAATGAAAGGTCACGAAAGGAATATGGAAACAAAGAGTCATATGAGGGAGGTGAGAGGAAAATTTAGATTGCTATAAATTATGATGGCCTCTCCATTCTAAGGGGTTCCAAATTTTTGAAGAACTTCTAGACTATAGCATTGTAAATTGTGGTTGATGGATCAAAGCTTTGTATTCATCACTTCACATGGAATAAAAGATACACTTCTTCTACTTTCCCTTTCTTTATTTTCTTCTATTTCCCTCTTGTATGCACTTTGTAAGCATGGTTATCAAAGAGAGATTTGAATATTCAATGAATGAGCCTAAAAAAACTTTATGTTTATGTGGGTTTTGTTTTGTCTCACTAACCGCTTGATTGTTGCTTTCTTCTATGTTGGATGTTGAACTAATCTGGTTACTGGGTTTGAAGCTCTGCAATCTACTCATGGCAGTAATATTCCTTGAATAATTTCCCCCCTTTCTCCTCAATGTTGTAATTTTATCCCTTTTACCCACTTATAGGTACTTTTTCCATAGGTTTAGTGGAGTGTCACTATGTGTTTCCTTGGCCAATTTGGCCACACAGAGCATTTAAATAGGATTATGTTTAGTTACATTCAATAATGGGAGCTGTACCATTCAATTCATAGGGGTGTATCCCCGTGAACATTGGTGGAGACACCTAATTTTTTCCACCCAACAAATTTTCTCACCAACAAACCCTGAATAAGAATCTTAATTGTTGTCTTTAGTGTTGGAAAATGTGTCATTTTTGTTTTCATTGATGTCAAGTAACATTGATTGTCAAAGGGTGTTTTGAGTGCATGATGATTTCATTTGTGTTCATTGATGTCAAAATGACTGAAGGTTGATTGATTGGTAGTGAGGTGCTTTAGTGACATGAAGTGTTGTAGTGGTATAGTGTCTTGGTGTATCCATGTTCTTGATGCATGGTTCAGCTAACAGGTGTTGTGTATGAGATCCAAAGGATGTATTAATTTATTTATGATGTATAACATGTTTATTAAGTTATTTCAAATGTGTATGAGTTTTTGTAACATGATTACTAATAAGTCAATTTAGGTAAGTCAATTTAGTTAGTACATGTTTTGAAACAAGACCTTCTAGGCCCTAGTCCTAGACCTCGTGCAAGTATGGAATGAAGAACGAAGTAAATCAATAAAAGGAAATTTAGTGTAATCATATGAGGAGCATTGTAACATTATATACCAGGTGTGAAATACAAGGCCATAGTTTAGTGTTTATTCCATTTTCAAGGTCTTATTGAAGCAAGGCATTGAAGACAAGGAAATAATATATGGGAAAACCATTTTTCCTAGTGAGTTTTAGCATTAATAAATCATGAATGGACATTAGAGATAATGAATAAGGTTATCATAGATGTATGTGCCAAGATTTAGGTCAAGAGGTTTAAATAAATTCATTAAAAAATGTTTTGAGCTCTACTAAGCTCTCAAAACTTCCATTTCCAGTTCAAGGATTAAATTTGAATGCTCACCCACACGCGTATGATTTTCATGGGGGGTGAGAGTCATTATGGAAAGTTGGTAATAGGTGCGATTTTATGGAAAGTTTAATAGGTCTCCTAAGAAACTTTTCTAAGTGGAATGGGTTCATTTGGTCTTCATAATTTTATGAACCATTCTTAAGAAGCCAAGTGGGTCTAAACCCTCCATAAACCCTAGTTTTAGAATGATAGGAAAAATATGAAGGGTATGGCCATGAAATGAATTAGGACTTCAGGTCAGAATGAAATTTCATGGATGTTGATAATTCATCAAATCTCAAGTTGGTGACATTTACATCTTTTAGGTGTATTGAGAAGCTACTGAAAAACCCTTGTTTTAAGAATATTTTCAAGTATAGATGTGTGTTTCATGCTTTATGATGAAATACCAATTATTGTGGAAATCTTAGGATGTGTGATAAATGTACATGAATATATTTTTGTAGGCTTTATGAAATAAATTAGATAAATCAATCTCCCAATGTTGCCTACTACCAATGGTCTATGAGGTCAAGACTAGTCATGGAGATCTGAGAATTTTTATGATGAAATGCATGGTTAACCAGTGTTATATGGACATGGATATCTTGTAGAAATCTGATATGATACACTGGAGATCTTATTTTGAATAGAAGTGGTGTGTTTTGGCTATATCCCTAATGGCCTAATCAACTCTTTTAGGCTTTGTCAAGTAGATTTGTGGAACATTTATGCAAGTGCAATTTTCTTCATGTCACATATGATTATGAGTGCTTGAGGAGGTATATCATTTTTATATTTAATTTTTCCAATTGGTGGAAGTTTTTGGAAGTGGAGTATAAGGTTTTAGAGATTAGATTACTTAAGACCGGTTCTTGAGCCCCTAAATTTTAGGTTTGAGCTCTTTCATAGATGGAGATGTTATGGGCTATTATGACATGTTTTGGTGGTTGATGTGAGTTTTATAAGATAGCATAGGATGAGATATTTCTATTTATTTTTCACAAGTGTCATGAAGAGGTTCTTTGAGGTGTGAAATATCTCATTCTTGAAGACTGAAAATTAGATGCTTGAGACCTAATTGGTGATGTTTATCTTATGGAGTTGTTCCATGATGAAGATGAAGGTTTCAGAGTTTCTTGAGCTTTTTGGTAGATTCTAGAGGATGTTTCTGATGTGTCCAAATTATTTGGAGTCTTGATGAATTTTTTGAGTGACCTTGAAGTTAAAATATTGACCATTGGAGTGAATACCTTATTTTAAGCCTAATTGTGAAGCATAGTGTTGTTTTATGTTTATGGTAAGTCTTATTCCAACCTATAAGGTCCCTTTATGTGATTTATATGAATGATCAGAGTTTTTTTTAATATTTTTTATCACCAGCCTTAATGGTCTTTTCTAAGATAAGGTAGTTTTTTTTATGAATCAAATATATAAGGTAAGGTGTATTTTCTCATTTGAACTAGTGAAAGGGATAGAGTTGTGAGCGAGTAAGAGGAGGCAAGTGAAGAGGAAAGAGGGATCTAGGATATATCAAATAAGAGTATGAGAATCTCATAAATTCATAGGAAAAGATGCTACAAGGTCACTTGGCCTAGTCAACACTATATGGTGCATTCATGAGCGAAGAAGGAGATAGAGTTGTTTGAGAGGGTTTTGAGTGAAGAGATCTAACAAACTGATCAAAATCAGTTATTGGAGTAACAAGGACATCAAGTGATCTTCATATTCAAGTGGTTTAGTTGGTGCTTGATCATATTATGTGTTTTCATCCTCCTTGTATGGTTGGTACCTTATTAAATAGTGGTTGGTGCTCCTTGCGGGGTTAGTGCCTCACTAAAGAAATATCTCATTATGTGTAATATTCACTAGAGTACTTTTTATTGAGTAATATATGCAAAGGTTTAGTAGGGTTTCTTCCCCTTGAGGGTTTATCACTTTATATCTTATGTTCTTGTGTTCTCTCTTGATTTATGTTCTTGTGAATGGTTATATCATGATTAATAAGATCACATTAGTTATTGGATGTTGAATGGTTAGTTTGATGGTTTACACAAATCAAAGAAATTAAAGTAAAAGTTTTAAAATATTGATTCACCCCCCTCTCATTCATTTGGCTTTTAATAATTGGTATTAAAGAAATGTCCTGTTCAAGAAAGTTTAAAATACTTAAAAGAGATACTTCGAAGCACAAAAATGACAATTCAGTAGGGTAGCTCTTCTACTAAAAAATCCTTGGATCAATTCCATTGATCCAAGGTATGTTTTAAATCTTCTTACCTGATCTGAATGGTAAACTAACATTCAGAGGTTAGAGGACACAATGGAATGAACCCTGGTATGTTTTTAATTCTTTCATTTTTCTTGTAAGATCGTGCATGCATTCCATTGTATGTTAGGTTCTCAGATCTTCTTAATTGATCTCTTCAGGATGCTGACTTCATCAAGTGGTATGAGGCCTGCTTCAAGGATATCGAGGAAAATCTAAGTCCTAGACCTAAGAGATCTATCCTAATAGGATTCTAAACGAAGTAGATGTACCTATTTTTTTCTATTTATTTATACTGTATTCGGGATAGCATCCTAGCATAAGTTGCATGTTCTAAGTTAATGGAACAACATAAGGTGATGCTAGGTCTATTTCGAATCTAATACCTAATACTATATGGTTGTGAGCTATGACCTAACCTAAGGTGGTAATTTAATTATTGAAATGTTTTTAAACCTAAGATTATTACTTCTAAACTATCCTATGGTCATAACCTAAACTAGGGAACCTACCCTAAACTAATTGTTGGCTTGGAAATTCATTTTGGGGGACAAATTGGGGTAAGTGCACCAAGTTGGGGGACAATTGAGTGGACATCAAATCCTGAATTTTACATTAAAAATAGAAAAACATCAAATTTAGTCTTCCGCAGACTTGAACCATGCGTAGGGGAGACTATTAGCTTTGTATAAATACTGATTTTAAAGTGAATAGAAGAGGATAAATATCATTTTATAAATTTTTACTAATAGTAGGTCTTTAAGACACTTTTTCTTGTGAATGTTTATGTCTACGTTTAAGACTACAAAATTTGTTTCACTTATAAGAATGTGATAAAACTTATACCATCCCAACCGTGGTGAAATTATATACATGTTCAAAAAAAAAATTATTTGATTTCAATATTTTTTGATGAAGTTATGACGGGAAAACGGAAAGTGCTCTGTTTTCTTTATGTTTTCATACCACTTTCACGGAAAAAAGCATAAAAAATAAAATATTACTCAAAAAAATACAAAATAAAATCCATCCCAAAATAGATAGTGGCATATAACTTCTCACCAAAGGAAAAATATATATATCAATTTTTGGTCATCCAAATTGTGGGAAAACAGAATATAATCTTATCGGCGTTTTAAAAAAAAATACCAAGTCATTGAATTTTAAGTGTTTAATATAGCTAATCTTGTCCATTTTTTACAAAAAATAGTATTTTAGAAACTAGATTCTAGATGTTATGATTCATATTAATATAATTTTTTCTAATTTTGAGTGTATGTATTGCTAATAATCCCTATAAGTTGATTTTATGTTGTTATTTGCAATATGATGTCCACGGATGACCCTATATTTGTCCATCAACTTCCTGCACTTACCCATTGGTGGTTTCCAAAATAACGCTATGAGAATATAAGTCCCTCTACTTATAATGGTGCAACTACCATATTATGCATGAAAAATAAGTGGATTCAATGGTGGTTTTTGAACCAGATATCCATAAGGGCACTCCACTGACCCTATGACAAATCCTGCAATTTCTTGCAAGGAAAAAAAGTGGTCTGAGAGTGGGAAAGGGGAGTGGGAATGAAGGCAAGGAGATCAATGATGGAGGTAGAATATCAAAGGCCTACAAACATAGATCATAAAGTTTATAACATGCATTAAAATGGAAGAAGAATACTAATTCGCAAACTAGAGCTACAAGAAAGAATAAAAATGCATTGGTCACAAAGTACTAATCAAATCCTCTATCGAAGGGGCATAGAATACTTATTTTCTTATTACAGCTGAAGTAAAAACCTGTACAATGAAAGGAAATGGAAGAAATTCACAGAAAGGAGAAGCTTGGAAGAATGACGACTATTGTTTTTTGTCCTCTATTTGTGAAAATCATTTACAGTCTTCAAAAAATCAAATGCCAACCAAGACAATGACTTATAAAAGCCATGAAATAGCTCACACAAGGTAGTTACAATTTCCCAAATGACCAAGTAGTTACAGTCGAGATCCAATCATTTCACACCATTTTAGATCCTTCTTTTACAGAAAAACGGTATGACGGGAAACACCAGATAATTTAATAATTAAAATAGTTACAAACTTTCTAGATTGAATGTGGGCCATTAGATTTATCTTTTGTGCCTTTAAATATGAGCCATCCATGTGGAAAAAAGTGATTGGAGTAGCTACGAGTGAGCTCCCTTCGTTTCATGACTTTTTTAGAATTCAGCAATTTGGAACAATTTCCTCCGCTAGCCTGGTTTGACTTTTCAAAATGCATACATGGTGCCTTTGGATTGGATATAGGGTCGTAACTCCATTTAGAAAATTTTGAACCTTTGTTAGAAGAAGGTTCAGTCACAACATTCTCCATCAGCCCCCACTCCCATGTACACGTGGCATAATTTGATTACCTACGAGGTTTAAACTTCATTATTTTCTTTTCCCAGATTGGGCTCATAGATCCACCATCATCATTTAAAACTTTTTTCTGAAAATGGAAAGTGACCCAAAAACCTCCCCAACCTCGCTATTCTACCTTGGGAAAAAAAGCAACTTAAGTTCGCCAAGCCATATCTTGCACAAAACAAGGAGTTAGAACAACTTCTTTACCTTTTAGAAAGGGGAAGAAATTTCCCATCTAATGAAGGTGTTTCTAATAATCCTTGATCTCTTGGGAAGTTCCATATTTCAAAATACTCAGACTGGACCATTTTTAAAGGGTAACAACTCAAAAATTTCTAAGTCCATACTTGGAAAAAGAAGGAAAATGTTTAGGGGACAACAATGGCTCTAGCTTGGGGACATGGCATGGATTGAACATGCAAAAAACATGGCATGAGGATCAAGAATGTCAAGTTTTAAAACATATAACATTAACCAGTGCCTTATACATTGGGCCTTGTAGAGTCATGTACAACTTCCGAGGAAAGCAAGAAGGAAGAAGAGAACACACAAAGCAAAAACACACCAAAACAGAAAAGGGAAAACAAAACACACAACAGAAGAGGGAAAAATTGAAACTATGTTATAAGGTGAGGAAAAACTCACTATCACTGATGATAAAGCTTCAAATATTTCCCACTCTTAGGCAATCCTAATGGAGTTCCATCTAAGTATGATAAGAGAAAAACATTCTCACCACAAGTTTCATGAATTCGAAAAGGTCCCCGCCATAAAGAATCAAACTTTACATGGCTGCCCTTTGGTTCTCTTCTCTTGTCCCAAAGTAGGAAAAAATCTCCAACTCTAAACTCTCTTGCCTTATTCCTTTTATCAAAGATTTTCTTTACTTTCAGTTGATGCTCTTTAATTTTATCAACCACCCAAGATTTGTTTTCTTCAAGCTTCTCAAGAAAGAGGATCCTTTTGTCAATGGATTCTTTTTATTGGCCATCATCCACCACTTGAAGCAATATGAGAGATGAAATTTCAATTGTGATGGGGACCTCTGCTTTAACTCCATACAACATCTGAAAAGGTGAAGTACCAATGGCCTTCATGGGAGTGATCATGTCAGCCCACAATGCATCATATAATCTCTTGTGCCAATTCCTTTGATTCTCATCAACAAGCTTTTGAACAATGGTCACAATGTTCTTGTTACTTGACTCAGCATGATCATTTCCTTGTGGATATTAGTCAGAAGAATGTGCTAGAGAGATTCCAAAACCATAACAGAACTCTATCAGTTAACTTGAAGAGAAATAAGTGGTATTGTCTACAACAATCTTTTGAGGCACTCTAAAATGGACAATGATGTATTCTTTAATGAAACTACAGACTACTTTAAACCTAGCTTGTTTGGTTGGAATGGCCTCCACCCATTTGGTGAAATATTCCATGATAGTGAGCACATAAGTATTCACAACACTTGAATGAGGATTTAACACACCAATGAAGTCTATCCCTCATTATGGAAATGGTTCTTCAATAATCACAGGTGCGGTAATGCAACTAACTTTGGTCTTCCAACAAATTGCTGGCATGCTTTGCATTTAGAAACCTAGCTCTTAGTATCAGCAAAAAGACAAGTCCAACAATACCTACCTCTAAGAATCTTATGAGAAGTGACCATGGCTAAGAAGTGTCCACCACATGCTTGGTCATGATAGGCTTTAAGAAACTTTCCTTGTTTCTCTTTATTAACACATCGAAGGAAACAACCATCCATTCCTTTCTTATAAACTGCATGATTCCAGATCATGTACTTGTTTGCTTTCAGTTTGAGAGTTATTCTTTGCTTGTAATCTAGATGAGGGGGACATTATCCATACATGAGTAGGAAAGTGATATCTACATACCACTCATCAGTAGTGGTGATAAAGAGAACTTGCGGGCAGTCCTTTGGGCAAGTTAAGCAAATGTCACCTTTCTCTCTTTGCTAAGCTTTGAGAATTTCATCTTCAGCAATCAACTTGCACAAACCATTTCCTCTTACCAGACTAGAGGGCCAAATCTCTAGGTTGTACTCTTGATTCTTAGTAATCCAATTTGCTCTTTTGGATCTAGGATCTTGTTGTGTTAAAATAGATTTGATTGCACTTCCTGGGACCATTACCACAGTATGAGAATTGAGAATGTAAAACTTGAAGTTTTTGACAGCTTTGACCACTGCAAATGCATTCTTTTCCAATTGACTATAATTAAGCTCATGTTTCTTCAGAGGATAACTCATGAAAGTAATGGGCGCTTCCAAATCTTTGTCTTTCTTCTAGATAAGGACAATAGATAGAGTGTGTTCTGAGGCATAACAATACATGATGAACTCTTTGTTAAAATATGGAGACAGAAGAGTAGGAGCTTTGGCAATAGCTCTTTTTATCTCTTCAAATGCAATTTTCCCTTCATGGCTCCATTTGAAACTTGATTAAGGCCTCATCATAGAAGTGAGATCTTTGTCAATTTAGCGAACTCAGGGAAAAAGTGACGAAGAAAGTTTACCTTCCTAAATAACGAGTGTACTCCTTTCTTGTTGGTCGACAGAGATAGTTCTTGAATAGATCTTACTCTTTTAGGGTCAATATGTGCTCCATGCTTTTTCACAATGTGTCCCAGCAACTTGCCTTCTGTGACTCCAAAAATGCATTTCTTTGGATTCAGTGATATACCATGTTTTCTACACCTTGCAAGAACTTGTTCCAAATGATAGATGTGCTCTTCTCTTTTCTTTGAAAATACCGTGAAATCATCTAGATATATAACAATGCAATTTTTTAGATCTCTAAAGGCCAAGTCCATTTCTCTTTGGAATGTTACTCCCACATTGATTAGGCCGAAAGGCATTCTGCTATAAGCAAAAGTGCCCCAAGGATTTGTGAATGTTGTTTTTCTGTAGTCTTCCTCTGCCACTTTGATTTGGTTGTACCCCAAAAACCCATCAAGCACAGAGAGCATCTTAGATCTAGTGACTACTTACAAAATTTGATCCATGACGGGAAGAGGATAGTTGTCTTTGATTGAGGCTTGATTCAAATTTCTGAAATCAACACATATCCTTATCTCCCCATTCTTCTTTCTTACTGGCACAATGTTAGCCACCCATGTTGAATGGTGGATGGGAAAAATGATTCTGGCATTCAGCATCTTGGTCACCTCTTCCTTGATGATATCAGCAACCTTTGGATTATAGGGCCTTTGCTTTTTCCTAAATGGCTTAGCACCTTACTTCAAAGGAATGGAATGGTGCATTTCTTTTGGCTGAAATGATTCTAGTTCCTTGTAGGAATAAACCAAAACATCAAAGTATTTCTTGATAAGAGAAACAAACCTTCTCTTCTCCTCAGGTGAGCAACATTTACCAATGTTTACCATTCTTGGATCCTCTAAAGTACCAATATTTTCTTTTTCAAAGTTAGATGGACACCGAGAATATAACTTCTCCTTCTCTTGAATGAATCTATCATGCTTGTCAAATAGATCTTGCAAAGAGACTAAGCCTTTAGGACTCTTATTACCTTTCAACCTGATCATGCCCTCATCATCAACTTCACCAACTCCATCATCTTCTTCTTTAGTTACAGCTTCCCTATGAGGATTGAAACTTCCTTCAAAGAATATATTATTAAAATTATCTCTTTTCTCTAAGAAGGTTAAAATTTTAACGTCATCATTAAATACTTGCAAATGATTTACATTATCAGGAACACTAGGTCTGAATACCATTTCAATGGTTACTTTATCTTTTCCAAAAGAAGGATGAGGCATCATTAAAGAGGATGACACTGCAAGAGAACCAACCATTTCATTGTGTTCCCTTGGAACGGATTCAATAGAGAAAGCATCAGATGATTCAATGCAATCCCAAACCTAATATTGGTAGTGTTTGAGCCTTGGGTTCTTCACTTGATATTGTCAGTGGATTTGTTTCACTATTACCTCTGTAATCACCAAGGCATCTTAGCTTCTTGATTCCCATATATTTTGCAACACTCATGCCCAAAAGAAGAGCTTTGTATTTTGTTGTGTTGTTGGTGTTATCAAACTACAGTTTGTAAGCAAAAGGAGGCATTTCCTTTGAACTTGAATACAGAACAACACCAACTCTAGAACTTGCCCTTGAATGACTTCCATCAAATTCCATCATCCAGATCTGATCTTCTTATTCCTCCATGATAAGTGGTAGGTTTTAATATTTTTTTGATGCGAGGAAGTAATTTCCCAACTCAGAATCTTGAAGAAGGATGTTAGCTCTTGGATCATCAAACTTCTTTACTGTGAACTTCATCTTTCTAACAGGCAGCAATCTCTTCATTTCACCTTTGACTAGGATAGTAGTAGATGACTAGTCCATTTTAATTTCTCCACCTATATCTTTGCAAAAACTTCTACTCAGAAGCATGCCAAAGCATGTTGGGATTTTTACCACTAAAATAGTTAGGAGCACCTTCTTGTCAGGGAAATCAGCCAGAGCTACTTGTGCATCCTTTATTCTTCAAATCAATGGCACTTGTTTAGATACAATTATCAGAGGCTCTGGAATCAATGATACAATTGTTCAACTCAAATCTATTTATGAGGAGAGACAAATAGAAAGGCTCAACTCTGGTTGTTTTGGAATCACTGAGAGCTAACATATTTTGAGATGGAGGTGTGGATGGTGTTGGAAGAAGTCCTTTAGAAGTGGAACTTGAGGATATAGAGCTATTTCCCTAGACTGCATTAATGAATATGTTAAATTGGGTCGAGTTTGTTTGCAAGTACTCAAACTCTGAGAGTTGGACTTTGGTTTTTCTTGTATGCTCTACATAATCAAACGAGGTAATGTTGGGTGAGGAGGAAGCTCCTAGGATGAAATAGGATTTACCTGGTGAGGGATTTGAAGGAATGTTGGATGTTTTGGATGAAGTATTTTCTCCTAAAGTTGAAGTAATCGGTTTAGCAGAAGGAAAAGGTACAACCTTTGGCTGAACTGTGGTTACTTTGGTAGATATTCCATTGGAAGGGGAAGTACTCTTAACAACTACAGGACTAGAAGAAGGAGAAAAATTCTTACTTTGTATGATAGCATGATCCTTGATAGCGACAAAGTCTTGTTTTTCTTTATCAGAATCCGTGGAGGGCAGTAATGGAGAACCTTTGTTGATAATCCTCTTCTGTGTGACCTCAGAAGTGGAAACTTCTTTGGTTTTATTTTCCTTTGCATCCACCAAGGATGGGGTGTTCTTTATGGACTAAGTTCTAGTGAAAACAATGCATGAAAAACTTGTTGTTCCTCCTCTTCTTCTTCATCATCATCAATGAATTCGAACAAGCCATTGTGCATGTCAACCTCCTTAACTTCTATGTAGCTTTCATAGTTTTCGTCATCTCCCTTGATCTCATCAACTTCATCATCCTCTCTTCTATCTTAGGTATCATAGGCAGCATTGACCAGTGGTGCTTTAAGAGCAAGCTAGTGAGGAGGTGGTGCAATCTAATACCTATCATTAAAGTTTGGTCTTCTTGGATTGTTCATCATTGTGATTTGTGACAATTACTTCTTTAAGGCAACTAGATCATTGGCCATTTTTTTAAACATGGGGTATGTTTTGACTGATTTTGAAATCTGACCCTTTTTCTTTCCATTTGAGCCCTTTACCTGTCCAGAAATAATTAAATCATCATTAGTCTCAATTGTAAGGTCTTGAGCTTCCCTCAATGTTCTTGGTTGATCTCTTCTGAGGAAGAAACCAACTTATGATGGCAAGGCACTAATGAAGAACCTCTTCAAGTTGTTTTCATGAGGAAATACATCTTTGGGGATTCTTCTTGTCAATCTATCAAATATTACTATGAAATCTCTCATGGACTCAGAGAATTCTTTCTTAATTTGCACCAATCGAACCAACAAGTCTTGGCCATCTTCTGTGATCTTGAATCTACTTTCAAATGCACTCCGTATGTCCTCCTAGCTAGTGACAGATCTTAGGGGAATCATATAAAACCATTCAATAGCTTTCTCTTGGAGTGACTCCATAAAACATCTAACCAACATGTCTTCATCTTTGACACCTAACACACCACAAACAGTGATGAAAGTTGTTACGTGTTCCTCAGGTAGTTGTGAGCCACCTCCTGTAAATTTAGGAAAGTTATTTCTTGAACCTCTTGGAAGATCATGGAGTATTCATGGGAGGGAAAGTGGACCAGTATTTCTTCCCCATGGTACGTTGGGTATATGTGCTTCACATTCATTATCAGCCATTCTATTTATATTTCTAGCCTCTTCAGCAGCTACGGCTTCTTCTCTTTCCTCTACCTCTCTTTGGAGTCTTTCAATCTCTTCAAGTTGAGCCCTAATCACTTCTTCCCTTTCAAGTTGAACTCTATCTACTTCCTCTCTTTCTAGCTCTTGTTCTTCTTCCTTAATCTAGTTGAGAGTAGGATTAACAGGTCCTCCTGATCTCAACTGTCTGGTTTACCTTCTGTCATCTAGCTTGAATATTTATTGTCTTCTCTAGGGTGCCAATATTTTTCTTCGTTCCTCTAACTCAACAACAAGTTCTTCTTCTTGATCCAAAATTCTTGAAGCAATAGAGTAATGGTCTACACTCTACCTTTTATGCCAAATAGCCTCCCTTAGGTCGGAAATGATATCTTCTTGAATGAAAAAAAGTAAGGTAGGTCTCTCAACAGAAGGATGTGTGAGAATTTCCATGATTAGTATCCATGTGGATCATAAGAAACTTCAAATTTTCAATGAATTCCAATGGTATTTAATAACCCTGTGGTCATTTCTAGGGTGCAGATGCTGTAAAATATGCCCCACGGTGGGCGCTAAAACTATTGGCTTGGAAATTCATTTTGGGGGACAAATTGGTGGTTTCCAAAACAAAACTATAGGAATTTAAGTCCCTCTACTTATAACGGTGCAATATCGTATTATGCATGAAAAATAAGCAGATTCAATGATGGTTTTTGAACTAGAAATCCATAAGGGCACTCCATTGACCCTAAGGAAAAGCTTGAAATTTGTTGCAAGGAATTTTTTTTTTCTGAGAGTGGGAAGGGGGAGTGGGAATGAAGGAAAGGAGATGAATCATGAAGGTAAAATATCAGAGGCCTACAAAAATAGATCATAAAGTTTATAACATGCATTAAAATGGAAGAAGAATATGAATTTACAAACCAGAGCTACAAGACAGAATAAAAATGTATTGGTCACAAAGTACCAATTGAATCCTCTGTCAAAGGGGCATAAAATCCTTCTTTTCTTATTGCAGCTGAAGTAAAAACTTGTACAATGAAAGGAAATGGAAGAAATTTGCATAAAGCAGAATCTTGGAAGAATGGCAACTATTTTTTTTATCCTCTGTTCATGAAAATCATTTACAGTATTCAAATAACCAAACACCAACCAATATAATGACTTCCAAAATCCATGAAATAGCTCACACGAGGTAGTTACAACTTCCCAAATGACCAAGAAGTGGTTACAGTTGAGATCCAATCATTTGGCACCGTTTCAAACCTTCTTTTGTAGAAAAAACGGTCGTGGCGGGAAATGCTTGAGAATTTAATAATTAAAACAGTTCCAAACTTACTAGATTGAATGTGGGCCATTATATTTATCTTTTGTGCCTTTAAATACGAGCCATCCACATGGCAGAAAGTGATTGGAGTGGTTGTGGGTGAGCTCCCTTTGTTTCACGACTTTTTTAGAATTCGACAATTTGGAAAAATTTCCTCCACCAGCCTAGTTTGAATTTTCAACATGTCTACATGGCACATTTGGATTGGATACGAGGTCATAGCTTCATTTAGAACATTTTGAACCTTTGTTAGAAAAGGTTCAAAGTTGCAACATCCTCCTCTGGCCCGCAATCCCGTGTACACGTGGCACAATTTGATTACCTGCGGGGTTCAAACTTCATTATTTTCTCTGCCTAGATTGGGCTCATGTATCCACCATTGCCATTTACACCTTTTTTCTGAAAAGGAAAAGTGACCCAAATACCTCCTCAGCCCCACTGGTCTGCCTTGGGTAAAAAAACAACTTAAGTCCGCCGAGCCATATCTTGCACAAAACAAGGAGTTAGAACAACTTCTTTACCTTTTTGGAAAGGGGAAGAAATTTCCCATCTGATGAAGGTGTTTTTGAGAATCCTTTAATCCATTGGGAAGTGATAGATTTAAAAATACTCAGACTGAACTAGTTTCAAAGGGTAACAACTCAATAATTTCTAAGTCCAGACTTGGAAAAGGAAGGAAATTTTTGAGGGGACAACACTAATGAAATTAGGAAATGGAACCTAAGGGTCATATGGCATGTGGAAATATAGCGATGGTTCCTAAGCTATTTATGTGATTTGATTTTTTTAATAAATGAGAGCGACCTGCCAGTTTAGGCGGAAGCATGAAAAATTTGTGGAATCCACATGGAGTCATCACTAAGGTTTAGTAATGCATGCATAAGTTAAATTAGGATTTACCAATTTTGGATGGTGGTGGCATGGAGAGATAGGTGGGAATTTGAGAATTAATGGCATTTATGAGTCTCGGTCTTGGTGAGCAAACTGCCTAGGAAACTATGCGGGTGGATTTTTTGGAGGTTTTTTGGTCATTCATACTCTCCAATTTTTTCTCTGCATGGAGCTATCTAGTTCTTCGAACTAGCAGTTCTACTTTCAATTTGTGGTCATTTTTGATTTCCTTGGTCTATTTTTGATTCAAGGAAAGTATACGAGACATTGGGGAAAAATATTTTTATTTGTTGATATTTCTTTGAGAAGAAGAAGAGTTGGAAGCTCGAGTGGAAGTCTTATTTGAATCGGTAGAAGCACTATAAGGTATGATAGGCTCTCTCCATTAATATTTCTTTCTTTTCTCTAAATGTTTCATTAAAACAATTCTACTCTCTTGAGATAATTTTTTTCTATTTTTAGTTCTCATTATTTTCCTTTTGGTTGAAAGATTCTCTGTGCTTTTGGTTATGGGACCCTTGCATGGTAATGCATTTTTTTTGGGTGTTTTCTCTGAGTGAGTTAAAATGGTGAAATGAATTTATATATTTCGATACTTTTGTGTTTTCATTGGATTAATTACTTCGGACTGTCTGCTCGAAATATAGTTTGAGTAGCTAGTTTTGAATTAAGCTTCAAGTTGGAAGTTTATTTTGGAAGTAGTTTGTAAATGCATACTTTTCTCTGATGCATATCTAAGTTTAAATCTGTATTAATCCTTCTATGATCTGTTTGGATATATGTTTATTTCATTGTGTGAACATGAACTTGTGTAAAAGTGAGGAATGGACATCTTTTTGTATTTATACTGTTAAAACTTACATTCTTATTCTGAATGCCTTTGCTTGTTCTGAAAGGTAAAAGAATATCATTTGTAAACTGTACCATGTTTTGTTAAGTTTTTACTCCCTGTTCAGGACTATATTTGTATAATTTTTTTCTCTGTATGAACTCAAACTTGCTTAAAAAGAAGCAAACAGAAATTGGTGTTTAATGTTTATAGAATTGTTGGTGTTCTATAATTCAACCTGTGTAAGATGTTAGAATATATATCAAGTTCTTGTTCATTTCTATCTAGATCTCCTCTTCTTTGAATCCTAATTCAATGGGAGTCAGGCAGGTTTGTTATTTGGAATTACTATTTAGTTGAATTTGTAGGGAGATAATAATGAGAATTATCTTACATGGTTGTTTGTTACTCGAATTCTCTTCTCTGAAACACTGTAAGGTGATTACTAGTTTATTGAAATCTAGAAGATAATATGGTTGTCTTGGTTGAAGTTCCTTTTGCTATTATGAAACTCTGGTAGTCGGATTTTTCCAAGTCATTGTGGTGATTATATTTTTAGGTCTATTTGACATTCTTAAGTTTGATTTTCTCTCCTTTTTGGGCTTGGGTGAAGTGATGAGAACTTACTCACCATAGTTGGAAACTTCCTTGTAGTTTTTTATCTCACATATTTTAAGTTGACTATGGTATGTTTATGGGAATTGTTGACAATATAATCAACGTCTGGAATGTTTGTTTACAATGGTTGAGTCATGTTTATCATTCGATGTACCATTAGGTAATTGCTTACGTATGGCTTTGGATCTGATTGGAATCTTCAAGGAGGAAGAATAAAGTAGCTAGGTGGAAGTGAATTGATAATTGTTAACTTATACTTGTTTAATGTATCCTTATTAAATGGATTAATAATTTTGTTAATAGTTTATTATGCTTGAAAGATGAAACTCTTTGTTATGTTTAGTGATTGAATCAATTATTTAAGCATCTGTTTTATATCTTCTAAGCCTATTTTCTATTCCTTAAAACATTAGTGGGTTTGTGAAGGCTCTATATTGATTCTTCTTCTTACCTTATTTCTTTTGAATGGGTAATAGAAATCATTTCGTATGCATAACTCCTTCCTCTTCCAATTTCAGAGGTAAGATCTCCTTTTTAATATATGGAAACTGTAGGGTAGGAAGTGGACTCTTCTTTTCTGAATATGCATATGAGATTTCAGTATATCTGAATGTTAAAGTTGAATCAAATGTATTACTTTATCAAGTAATTGATTAGTAGTTGTTCTAATTACTTCTCTACTTAAAATATATTTAAGGAAATGATAATTGTTTCAGTTAATTGAAACATAACAATGTCGTTGGGAAATACTTTTCTATTGTTAATAGAAGGCCTAATCTAAGAACCTAGGTTATATTTATTTGATTGAGAATTAGGTTGTCACATCTGAATTGTGAATCTCTTGTTTGTTTAATTTGATATTTGATTGTTCTTAAAAACGTAACGATGTTGGAATGGATTAGTCATCAAATGTTTTTTAGAAACTTGGTAAAGATGACAAGAAGGTTTTGATTTTGAAAGTAGCTCTTTTCATTTATCTATTGATGTTAAAAATTTGTATTTCAAATTCAGAAAGAATCATAAAATAATTTAATGTTAGGAGATTTTATTTGATTTAAATGAGTAATTGTTTAGGAAAATACTATCTTTTATAATTCAGTAGTTTGTTGATTATATTATGATATTTTCTTTAAGTAAATTCAGATTGTTATGTGTGCTTCTTTTATGGTTGTTATTACTTATGATTTATTGGATGATTAGATTGATTGTTTCATTAAATTAGAGTTGTTTTAATGCAACAATTAGTGGAATGAACTTTGTTTTAATGCTTACTGCTTATCATGCTCAGTTCAATGAACTGACCCATGCTAGAAATTTTGCAGATGGACTTCGTAAGTGATAAAAGAAGGAAATAAATTTTATGATGTATTGGATGATTTAAATTCTAACTCTTTTAAAGAGAAATATGATTCGATCTTGAGGTGTATTTTAAAGGAAAATTTGTATTCTTTAATTATCTTAGTATTGTTTTACATGCAGTATGTCTGAGATGCATAGTTTTGTAAATTGTGTGTTTTATCATGATGAATTGAAAATATTAGAGGTTCACTTCAAATTGTTGTGTAATTTCTCTTGTACATATATGATGGTAGTTGGAATACTATCTTGTTGATATTTGGCATATCTGTTTGTATTCTTATTTCTATTCTCATTTGATAAGTTGGATGAAGAGAAATAGTTCAATCTCTCTCTTAATTGAAAGAAACTTGTTAGGTTGCATAAGATTATGTTGTTTATCTAAATAATATTTAATGATAATGGGATGTGTATCAAATATTCAACTAAACTATAGAAAGTGTGAAAGATATAAAAAGGTATGATGAACCCTAACATAACCATGTAGAGAGGAAGAACCTTCCTCTCTCAAAAGAATGTAAAGTGAAATAATGGTTTTTGACCATTAATCACTCAAACTTCATGTTCTATGAAGTCTTCTCTAGTGGAACCTGAGTGATTTCTACACCTTATTTGAACAGTTGAGTTACATTAATATAGTCTTGCGATGTATGTTGTTCTATTTTTGCATTATTTCTTGACATGTCTTAGTTACCAAACTTAAAAGCAATCATGAGTTAAATGAAGTTCTTTAATTTAATTAAATCAAATATGGGTGAAGAACTTAAGGGGGTGTTAGATTTAGGGTTGGGAAAGGTTGTTGCAATTTAAATCTTAATCCAAAATTAATTAACTATTAATGACCTCCTAGGGGTATGTACATCGTGATGAAGTAGTTTTGTCATATGTTGGCACACACCAACTGCAGAATTGTACCTACATGAAGACTAAGGTCTTCACGAGGATATAGTGTTGCAATTGAAATGTTACAACACCCTTCCACATTAGTTCATCTAGATCTACACACATTTGGACTTGAACTTAGTTTCTCTCTAGGCCAAACAAGTATCATGAGTTGGAATAGGAAGTAGCTTTCTATGACTCAGGGTACTTTGGCACATTCAGTCGACTTAGGTCGGATGAGTATGCCCATATACTCTAAGTCATTGTGAGCATCTCCCTATAAAACATTATGTCACTAACTTGGGTTAGGGTCAAACCTTGGGCAAGTGGAATGACAAAATTTAGTGAAAACCATTCTAGATAATAGAAGAGTGAGGTGAAGGACGTATTCAGATTTGATGAATATTCCGTCTAGGAATAGTAACATGAACAGTATGTTGGAAATATTTGGCCAAAGTATCGCAAACTTTTGGTTGCATTGTCTGATGTCACCTAGTTTAAGGATCATGATTTCAAATAAATATTGGTAAAAAATATTTAGATAGGTTCTTTAAGCATGTCACTTAGTACCTAGATTAGGGTAATAAAACCAAGTATACATAAAATTATTCAATACTTAGAGACAAGCATGAGAGATTGGCTAGAGACTGAGTCATGTAATGAGAGATTGGTAATTCACCGAGTCATTTACAGATGCATATGGTTATCTGTAATGAGATTTATTGGCATAGAATGTGTGTTCTAAATCATGTTTTATTTATAACAATGAGCATTATGTAAAAATAAAAAATTCCCTTGTTTCTAAAGTCTTATAATGGGAATGTTACATTTTGTAGATGGGTGGCTTCTGAGCAATATTTTGATTGACACAAGCAAAAAGGTCAATGTTCTCACCCTAGATGCATGACATCAAATGGGAAGGCCCCCATTACATCCATCTTCAAATGTGTCATATATTTCTCATTGGTGCTCGATTTGATCGTGCCCTAGTTTTCCCTTGAGATTCTTCAGTCTGCGGGCTATGTTGTATTTTCTATTTCCTCAAATGGATGCGTGAAAGGTTTTCTTCATTTGTATGATTTTGAAGATCCTTCTCCATGGTCATGGATCACATTTGGGCCATGTATCATTTCCAAATTCTATTTCCTTAACAAAAAAATCAATTTTGGGTGCAAATGGTGATTTCCCTGCATTTTACGGTTTGATAGGCATGTTTTCCCCATCAAATTATATCTCAGCATCTTCATCTACGTGGTCTATTTTGATTAGATGTGGCCTGACAGGTCTTTTGGGTCAAATTTTCCACTTTTTTCACATTTGTAAAAAATACCAAATTGGCCCCGCAACCCCAATAGTCTCTGATTGACTATTCAACAAATATGAAGTGGTAGGGAAAAAGTCTTACTTTGACCCCGAAGAAGGACACGTGGCAGTTTTCCATGTTACAAGTGAGAAGGAAGGTTGGCAGGGCATCTTCAAACTTTAAGGCCCACTTCAACTCAAAGCTTGTCCACGTGGAGGGCTGACACTCATTTGAAATTTTCCTCTGGGTCCTACCTTAGCAGTTACGCCAAAGAGACACATGGAGGCTTCCATTGGCTCCTTTCTATACTTAAAATTTTCAAGCAACTTTCTAAGGACTGTGACACATGGAGGGACCATGCCGTTTTGGGGACCTACCCCTCTACTTTAATTTTGAAAGAGCACCAAAGGGACACTTGGAGGTTTCCGGCGTATCCTGCCCATACTTAGAATTTTTGAATGGACAAAGAAACTTTCTCAGACCCAAGGCACGTGGCACCTTCCACTGGTCCTTAAAATTTTTAAACAAATTTTCTAAGTTGGGATGAGTGGTGAGTTCATGCTTGTTTAACATCTCTACTTCTGGGCACCATATCAGAAGAGTGCTAAAGAGACATGTGGAGGCTTCCGCTGGCTCCTTTTTATACTGAAATTTTTTCAAAGGCCAAAAGGCAATTTTCTTGGGCCCATGGCACGTGGAGAGCTTATGCTCATTTGAGTTCTTGCCTCTAAAATTCATCTATGAAGTTGAGCCAAAAAAACACGTGGAAGGCCTGCACTCATTTAAGAACTTACCTCTGTACTTCACCTTTGCAGTTGCACCAAGGAAATGGGTAGAGGCTTCCATTGGCTCCTCTTCATGCTTGGATGACTTGGACTTGCAACATAGGTAATGTGGGATAATTCATGTGTGGAAACTCATTTCTGAGAGGCACAAATGTAGGCATCCATGCAAGGGCACTCATTTCTCAAGGTATTTCCTCGAGGGTGAAAATGATTGCTTGTCAAATCCAACTATACAAAGCCACCTAAAAATGATTAAAAAGGGGATTTATCGCATGACAAAATAAAAGAATAATTAAAAGGAAATGTCAAAAGGCTATGGCATGGCATCTCATTCATGGTTTAAGGTATGAGAAATGTGATCAGATCATGATTTTTCCACCTGGCAGCTTTGGGTGTAAATTTGTTATATATCACTTTCTGAGAAAAATTGGTAACAAGCAAAGGATTCCTCAAATATTCTTCTTTTTGGGGGAGAAATTTGGGATCAGTGAGCAATTGAATTGTATAAATGCAATGAGGATACTCTTGAAAATGGTCGGGGTTTAATTCCTATGAGAAAATTTTGATAAAGTACATCTTCCTGAGAGACCATCTGAGAAACTTGTTAATTTCCTATATTTTAGATTTCAATCATGCCAAGATGGTTGCAAGTTTATAACCATTGACAAGCTCTAAGATTTTTCAAGAAATTTTCCCCTACTAATGAATCTGATAAATCTCGAATTAATCTATGTTGATCTTGGGAAAAATTGTCTCTGCTTTTATTTTAGAATGTCTTTCAAATAGTTTTTCTTGTTCCTGTTGCAATCTTATATTAAAATCTCTCTGAATCACACAAGATCTCATCCATGTGTTAGTATTTTGGAATTTGAAATTTCATTATGAGAAGAGCTTAAGTCTGGTAATGAAATAAACAATTTAAAATCATTTTACTTCCACTATGTTGATAAAGATTGTTTGTAAGCCTATTAGTGTATCTTAGGCGTGATGAACCAGGGGTTATTAATGTTTAATTAAGTCTTTAGCTCAAGCCTTCATGTTAAAATCTTAAATATTGTGTGAAAACATGTAGATATGGGCCTCCATTGATGCACACCTTCTAGTTGAAGGAATATTTTGGCTATTTTGAAGCATTTTTTCTATTAGTTTTCTAATTGTTGTAAAGGTTCTCAAAGATCTAGTGAAATCAACTTGATCTTGCTTAATTCCCATTAAAAATTTCAAATAACCATGAATCCTACCTGAAGTACCCCTATTTGTGTTGTGTATCCACAAATGAACAAATTCTACTGCCAAAATATACAGAAGCAAGTAGGTTTTAAGTATCTTTAGTAACCTGAACCTTGTTTAGAAAATATCTCCATTCTTTAGAAGTGATAACTCCTGAGAGTTAAATTATGGTGTATTGATCATATTTTCTGAAGGTTCCCCTGAAAATTGTGCAAATAAGGATCTCTTCATGTCCTTCACCAACAGAGGTTACAAAATGGGTCCTCTCACCTTGGTTGAAAGGCACGACCTAAAGTAGTGAGGATAGATCAAATCATTAATGAAGGTGTTATCCATTTCTCCAATACACGAGTGACAAAGACCCAGTTAAATCCATTCCCTGGATACAAAATGACTTACACCATGATTTTTGTCTCTGAGTATCTTGTTAAATCTGTGATGTTGCTCAGCTTCCAAGGGAGAATCAATTTGGATACCAACACAAGATTGGTGTCGTTACCGGGGACTATTTGAACAAAGGTGTAAACATACCAACCCTGGTAATGTTTCTTACATGATCTAAGTGCAAATGTATTGTTGAAACATCATGATGTGTCCAAATTTGTAATAATCGAGTAAATTTACAAGTTCTTTGTGTAATATTTCTAGTTTTTGTTGGTTTTTACACTAATTTTACATCATCAATGTTAAATACAAGTAAAGGGAGGTTATATTTGTGAAGATTTTCATGAATTTAGTGTTGAAAAACATTTGACAGATCAATTTTAGTGCATTTGCACAACTAGGGTGAAAATCTTTAGTGGTAACTCCGTGTTGAATTAATTTTCTATAAATTCCAGTGTCCTAACCTCTGTCAATTGAAATTTATCACCAATATTTGTAAAGCTGGAAGGAAGAATATATTTCTTCATTAAATACCCTGCTAGAAGGTTGTTTCTAGAATTTAGAAAGACAAGTTTTGAAGGAAGAAGAATCTAGAAATTTGTTAGAGATTAGAAATCAAGAAAAGAGTTATCAATTATGGAAACTGATCAACATGTCGTTGAATAATGCCATACTTCCTCAAGTTCTTCTGAATCAGGTAGTATTTTTGTAGATCAAAATTCTCCATCTAGAGAGGGTCCTTCAGTTGTATTTGAAAATTTTGGATCTCATTATGTCCCTGTCTTTTCCAAAGTTGATAATGTTTTCCATCAAATAGAGTCTTTAGAGGACATTCATTTTGAAAATTATACTCCTATGTTCCAAAGACCCCTTGTCCCTCATCATTTTTTTATCATGTAAGATCACCTCCCCAAAACAATATGGCCCAACCCCCACCTAGACCTCCATTTTTTGTCAATACTTTTGGTCTTATAGATTTTAGAGGTATGCATGGATCTCCAAATGTAGTGCCACAGGATGTTACAAGTAGACTGCCTAAACTTCAAGGAAATTATGTTATTACTGGTGATCAACACTTAAAGCTTTTTGTCAATATGATGGAAGACTTTGAGATCAAATTTGAGAATGTGTGCATAAAATTGTTTATTCATACTCTAGAGGAGGATGCATGGGACTGGTATAAATCTTTTCGAGATAACTTAATACATTCATGGACAGAAATGAAAAATGCTTTTAGATTGCAATATGGGGATAAGATAGATCTCAGGTTTCTTTTTTCTGAAGTTTAAAATATAAAGAAGAATCCTAATGAATCTATTCATGACTTCAATAGTAGGTTCAATAAGACCTTGAATAGGCTACCTGTAATCTTGAGGCCAAGTGATGTTTCTTGTTTAATAAAATACTCTGATGCTTTTGACAAAAAGTCTAACTATTACTTAAGGGATAAGAACCCAAGAACATTGAGGCATGCCTTCACTATGGCTTTACAAATTGAAAATTACATAAAGGTAGTTGGTAAGCCCCCTAAAAGGGAGGGTATCAAGCTGATCAATCTAGAGAAGCCTCAGTTAAGTTATTCTATTAATCTAGAAGACATTGTAAAAAATTTGGGCTGAGCTATTAAGGAAATATCCTATAAACTGGCAAGAGCAGAGAAGGGGATTGGACAATCTTCCCAAGGTCAGTACAACTGATAAGGTCAAGAAAGATTTACAAATCATCCCAAAGGTGATCATAGATCAGATGACAGGGGTAAAGGGCCCTTGGAATCAGGAAATAGATAGCCCCAATCTTGTGAAAATAGAATCGTGCCTGATCCTTTGACTGCCAAAGTTGCTGCTATGGAAGAAGCCAATGAAATTGAGTGGTGTGATAGATGTTTCTTGCCACATGCCCCATGTGATGAAGACAAATAAGTTGAGGAAGCTAATGATGATAATAATGATGATGTTTGCATGATGGGGTGCTCTAAAAGCTCATGGAAAGGAGCAATTTTGACTGAATTAATCAGTGACAGAACTGCTACATATTTCTAGGATTGCATTCATCGGGTATTATCCCTTCCTCCCTCTCATAATTTTGAAACAAATATGGTACAATATTTTAAATTTCCTAATAAATATTATGAATACTTAAGGGAATTAATGATTAAAAATCATGATGGAGGAATCCCTTCTGAGGAGGATAAGGAGTTGTTAATGAATGGTGTGGTTGCCCAAGAAAAAGAATATAAAACTAGGAGTAAAGTTGTCAAAGGGGAAAGGCCTCAAGACAAACCAAAATCTCCAGTTATCACCAATATCCCAAAATAAATCCTAATAATGATACATCTGGAAAAGGCCTTGGTTCCCCAAATAGAACTTATATCCCTACCCATGCTCAGATCATGAAAGATCCTTTGCTATCATATTCGTTTGTCAGTATTCCTCCAAATCCTACCTTGCCCGAATATGTTCCTTATGACATTGCCCAAGTCTTGAGTTAGATCAAGATTTCTGTTCCAATTTTTGAGTTGTTTAGGATTCCTGAGCACAAGAAAAGGGCCTTTGAGTATTTGGGATTGAAATAAAAAAATATTACCCAAGGCAAAAATGTAAAAAATGTTTAGATTCCTCCTACCACTGCAAAGTTGGAAAAACCCCAAGTACTGGAAGAACTAGGTGAGCCACCTGAAGTATATTTGGGAACAATTGTGGTTGAGTCCCAGCAGAATGTAGATCCATTTTTCACTACTATGATTATTACGGACATGCTATTACACAACTGTATGTTTAATTCTAGAGCATCATGAAATGTTATGCTTTTTGAGGTCATGAATGAATTAGATATCAAAGTGATAACAAATTATGGGAAGTGCACTACCATGGATTCAAGAGAGGTATCAGTGGTTGGATGTGTCAAGGGTTTTATAGTGTAACTTGCAGTATACCCAGGCAAGAACTTAAAACTAGATGTTTATATTGTTGATTTCCCTACCAAATGGGGAATGTTGTTATCAACAAAATGGGCTTCTAGTGTGGGTGGGAGTGTGCAAATGGATATGTATTTTGCCACTATACCTATTGAGGGAAGCCTTGTCAAGTTATATGGTGAAAAGAAGATGTTACATCTCATTGAGGATCCCAGTAATGCTTCCGATGAAGTGTTATACACTAACATTGATGTTGATAACTTTTTTGGATTTTCTAATGCTAAAGAGCACAAAATTGATCAATGCAAGTCTCTTAACAAGTAGGTTCTCCTTATACTTTTTTGTTTGATGGGGCTTGCTCTAGATTTGGAAATGGTTTTGGTATTCTTTTGATATCTCTAGACTAGGAAGAGTTTGTTTTTTCTTTTAAACTCAACTTTGAGTGCACTAACAATATTGCAGAATATAAAAGCACTGTTATTGTGTTTAAGAATTTCTTAGGAATATGGTGTTAGAGACATCATTGTTAAAGGATATTCATATCTAATTGTCAAGCAGATTAGAAACTTGTATGCAAACAAAATCAGAGAATGAAGCAGTATAAGCATGTAGTCTAGGATTTCATTGAAATGTTTGACTCCTTTAACATAATACATCATGATAGGAAGTACAATACTCTAATAAATAAATTGGATGTATTGGGGTCCAAATTTAAAAATTGTACTATATCCCCTATTATGAGTATAATATTGAGATATTAACTAGGCCATCTATTCCTGACAATGTTAAACACTAACAAGTGTTCGAAGACAATGCTTAGGTGCAAAGGTTTTTGCATAACCAAGAAGAATTTTCCTATCAAAGTATAGATTGGGAGCCAATGGTTTACACAGCTGATGGAAAGGAGACTTTATTTGGAAAAGACATCATTTAGTTGAAGAATAATACTATTCCCAGAGGTTTGTTGGCACTTGAATCAAAATTTGATAATGTTGATTACATTATCAACAAACACGTCAGCCTCAAGGGATGTTGAAGAGCACGATCTGGGCACAAAGGATAAACCACATAAGATCTGACAAGGTAGCAATTTGAGCAAGGAAGAAAAGCATTCATATGTCCAATTGTTGAAGAAATACTAGGACTGCTTAGTAAGGTCTTATTCTTAACTGAAAGCATACAAAGAGGATCTTTTCTAGCATTAAACTCCCTTGGAAGCTTCTGCCAAGCCATTTAGGTAGAAAAAAGGCCGATCAATCCACTCCTTTCCCTGAAGATGCAAGAAGAATTGAAAAAGTTAAGGGATGTAGGAATCATACAACCCACAAGGTACTCATCATGGGTTGCAAACTTAGTACCTGTTAGAAATAAGAACAGAGATATAAGGTTGTGTGTAGACTTTAGAAACTTTAATAGAGCATTAATGAAGGATAACTACTCTCTTCCAAATATAGATAATATGTTACAATTGGTTACTGGTTCGGAATTTTTATCCACCTTGGATGGGTTTTTTGGATATAACCAAGTAGTTGTGAAGGAATCAGAGTGTGTCAAAACTGCCTTTACCACTCCTTAGGGAACATATGTATATGTCAAGATGCCTTTTGGTCTAATAAATGCTAGAGACACTTTCCAAAGAGAAATGGATGCAGCTTTCTCTAGCTATAGTAATATTTCACTGTTTTATATCAGAGATGTGACTGTTTTTCTCTAGAAAAGGAGTTACCACCTACACCTTATAAAAAAATTCGTTAAGATGCCATAGGCGATTCTAGGATTGCATGCATCGGGTATTGCCCTTCCCCTCTCATAATGTTGAAACAAATGGTACAATATTTAAATTTCCCTAAAATAAATATATGATACTTAAGGGGGAGATAATGAGAAAATCAGATGGGGAATCCCCTTCTGAGGAGGTAAGGAGTTGTTAATGATGGTTGGTTGCCCAAGAAAAGAATATAAAACTAGGAGTAAAGTTGTCAAAGGGGCAAGGCCTCAAGACAAACCAAAATCTCCAGTTCTCACCAATATCCCAAAATAAATCCTAATAATGATACATCTAGGAAAAGGCCTTGGTTCCCCAAATAGAACTTATATCCCTACCCATGCTCAGATCATGAAAAATCCTTTGCTATCATATTCGTTTGTCAGTATTCCTCCAAATCCTACCTTTGCCCGAATATGTTCCTTATGACATTGCCCAAGTCTTGAGTTAGATCAAGATTTCTGTTCCAATTTTTGAGTTGTTTAGGATTCCTGAGCACAAGAAAAGGGCCTTTGAGTATTTGGGATTGAAATAAAAAAATATTACCCAAGGCAGAAATGTAAAAAATGTTTAGATTCCTCTTACCACTGCAAAGTTGGAAAAACCCCAAGTACTGGAAGAACTAGGTGAGCCACCTGAAGTATATTTGGGAACAATTGTGGTTGAGTCCCAGCAGAATGTAGATCCATTTTTCACTACTATGATTATTACGGACATGCTATTACACAACTGTATGTTTGAATTCTAGAGCATCATGAAATGTTATGCTTCTTGAGGTCATGAATGAATTAGATATCAAAGTGATAACAAATTATGGGAAGTGCACTACCATGGATTCAAGAGAGGTATCAGTGGGTTGGATGTGTCAAGGGTTTTATAGTGTAACTTGCAGTATACCCAGGCAAGAACTTAAAACTAGATGTTTATATTGTTGATTTCCCTACCAAATGGGGAATGTTGTTATCAACAAAATGGGCTTCTAGTGTGGGTGGGAGTGTGCAAATGGATATGTATTTTGCCACTATACCTATTGAGGGAAGCCTTGTTAAGTTATATGGTGAAAAGATAGATGTTACATCTCATTGAGGATCCCAGTAATGCTTCCGATGAAGTGTTATACACTAACATTGATGTTGATAACTTTTTTGGATTTTCTAATGCTAAAGAGCACAAAATTGATCAATGCAAGTCTCTTAACAAGTAGGTTCTCCTTATACTTTTTTGTTTGATGCGGCTTGCTCTAGATTTGGAAATGGTTTTGGTATTCTTTTGATATCTCTAGACCAGGAAGAGTTTGTTTTTTCTCTTAAACTCAACTTTGAGTGCACTAACAATATTGCAGAATATAAAAGCACTGTTATTGTGTTTAAGAATTGCTTAGGAAATATGGTGTTAGAGACATCATTGTTAAAGGATATTCATATCTAATTGTCAAGCAGATTAGAAACTTGTATGCAAACAAAATCAGAGAATGAAGCAGTATAAGCATGTAGTCTAGGATTTCATTGAAATGTTTGACTCCTTTAACATAATACATCATGCTAGGAAGTACAATACTCTAATAAATAAATTGGATGTATTGGGGTCCAAATTTAAAAATTGTACTATATCCCCTATTATGAGTATAATATTGAGATATTAACTAGGCCATCTGTTCCTGACAATGTTAAACACTAACAAGTGTTCGAAGACAATGCTTAGGTGCAAAGGTTTTTGCATAACCAAGAGGAATTTTCCTATCAAAGTATAGATTGGGAGCCAATGGTTTACACAACTGATGGAAAGGAGACTTTATTTGGAAAAGACATCATTCAGTTGAAGAATAATACTATTCCCAGAGGTTTGTTGGCACTTGAATCAAAATTTAATAATGTTGATTACATTATCAACAAACACATGTCAGCCTCAAGGGATGTTGAAGAGCACGATCTGGGCACAAAGGATAAACCACATAAGATCTGACAAGGTAGCAATTTGAGCAAGGAAGAAAAGCATTTATATGTCCAATTGTTGAAGAAATACTAGGACTGCTTAGTAAGGTCTTATTCTTAACTGAAAGCATATAAAGAGGATCTTTTCTAGCATTAAACTCCCTTGGAAGCTTCTGCCAAGCCATTTAGGTAGAAAAAAGGCCGATCAATCCACTCCTTTCCCTGAAGATGCAAGAAGAATTGAAAAAGTTGAGGGATGTAGGAATCATACAACCCACAAGGTACTCATCATGGGTTGCAAACTTAGTACCTGTTAGAAATAAGAACAGAGATATAAGGTTGTGTGTAGACTTTAGAAACTTGAATAGAGCATTAATGAAGGATAACTACTCTCTTCCAAATATAGATAATATGTTACAATTGGTTACTGGTTCGGAATTTTTATCCACCTTGGATGGGTTTTTTGGATATAACCAAGTAGTTGTGAAGGAATCAGAGTGTGTCAAGACTGCCTTTACCACTCCTTAGGGAACATATGTATATGTCAAGATGCCTTTTGGTCTAATAAATGCTAGAGACACTTTCCAAAGAGAAATGGATGCATCTTTCTCTAGCTATATTAATGATTTCACTGTTGTATATCAAGATGATGTGACTGTTTTCTCTAGAAAAAGGAGTTACCACCTACAACACTTATAAAAAAATTCGTTAAGATGCAAGGTATATGGTATTTCACTAAATCCCAAGAAGTGCCATTTTGGAGTTAAGAAAGTAAAGCGGCTTGGACACATTATATCAAAGGAAGGGGTCATGATTTATCCTAAAAGGGTAGAAGCCATTGAAAAATTCCTTATTCCAAGAAATAAGAAGGGAATTCAATCCTTTTTTAGGCAGATTAATTTTATCATGAGATTTATCTCCAAATTTGCTGAACTAACTATCCCAATCACTAGCATACTGAAGAAAGATCAAAGTATCAAATTGGACGAAGTAGCTATTCAAGCTTTTGTTGGGATCAAAGAAGCATTAAAGAATGCCCTAATTTTTGCATGTCTAGATTATAAGAAGGCTTTCCAATTTTTTTCTTTTTCTTCAGAAAGTAATATTGCATCTGTGTTGTTGCAGAAGGATGATGAGGGAGTTGAAAGACCAATTTCCTTTTTTAATAAGGCATTACAAGGAGTTGAGCTAAAGTATACTATCATGGAGAAGAAAGAATTTGCTTTGGTAAAATCAACAAATGTCTTTAGGCCATATATTATGAGTTCTAAATTCATTGCTTATGTTCCCCCACACCATGGTGAAAGATATCCTATCAGAAATGGAGGTTCCAAGCAAGAGATACTGATGGGTAAAAAAATTGCCAGAGTATGATATGGACATCCAAACAACAAAATTGGTCAGAGGTTTGGACCTAGAAAAACTTATGGCAAAGATAAATCTCCAGATAATTGAGGTAAATGAATTTGAAGAAGATAGGATGAACGTCCCTGAAAAAATGATAAATTATAAATGGTATAAGGACATCATTCTTTTATCTCAAACATCTATAGTGCCCTGAACATTTGAACAAGAATCATAAAATAGCACTTAATTTAGCTTCCCAAAAATAGGTCATTATTGATTTTGGGCTAGCTTAGAAGAACCCTGAGGAGATTCACTTAATATGCATTACTAAAGATGAAGCCCCTAAAATAATTGTTGATCTCCATGGAGGAGTTTGTGGGGGGAATTTTGTAGGGAGAGTAATAGCACATAAAATATTAAGGGCTTATTACTGGTGCCCAACTGCTTTTAAAAGATACAACTTTGTTGGTTAGGAAGTGTGAAAGTTGTCAGCATTTTTCAAGGAGATTAAAAGCTTTAGGATCCCTCCTGTTGCAGCTTATATCAATTGAAGCCCCTTTTAAGTAGTGGGGGATTGAATTCGTTGGGGAAATTTATAATCCTTTAAGTGCAGACCATAAATGGATATTAGTGGCCATAGATTACATCACCAAGTAGGTGGAGGCAATCCCCACCAAGAAGGAAAACCACCAAATTTTCATGGATTTCATTATGAATTATATCATTTCCAGATTTGGAGTACCTACCAAAATAGTTGTTGATAATACCATGAGCTTTCAAGCTAAAAATGTGGTGACTATGTGTCAAGAATATGGGATCAATCTAACATATGCATCAAATTATAATCCCCAAGGTAATGGAAAGGCATAATCGAGTAATAAAAATTTATTGAAAATAATCAGAAGAACCTTGGAAATAAACAAATGAAAGTGGAGTGAGAAGTTGAAATTTGTTTTTTGGGCTGATAGAATCATTGTTAAAAGAGATACTGAAAAGAGAACATTTGAATTGGTATATGGAACTCAATATCTACTTCCCCTGCATATGTAATTATTTTGTTACCAATTTATCCAACAATTAGAGGACTAGGAGGTCAATCCATATGATTCTCCCATAAATCAAATTATGGAATTGGATGAGAAGAGAAGAGAGTCCCATCAGAGGCATGTAAAATTCAGAGAGAAATTGAAGAATTTTTTTGATAAGAAATTGACTCCAAGAGCTTTTAGTGTGGGAGATCTTGTGCTATTGTGGGATAACAGGCACAAGGATAAGGGAAACATGGAAAGTTTGATGCATTATGGATGAGACCTTATTCAATTGACATTTAAATTGGTCAACATACCTTCTTCTTAAAAGACGTAGATGGGGAATTGCTTGAATTTCCTATTAATGGTAGGCATTTGAAACATTTCCTTGATTAATTTCTCATAATCGAGGTATGCACAATTGTATAGTGTAAAGTCTTGTGATTTTTTTCTTTTTTTGTGTTTTGTAATTTTTGGTTTTCTCTGGTCCTTGGCGACCATTTTTGTTCGTTTCTCAGTTTGTTCCTAGAGAGTTATTTCATGACTCCGTTTCCCAATGGTTTATTTTTGGAACTTGGTCTGCTATTTATTCTTTTGGCACTCGCTGGGAGTACCCATCCCTAAGTCGGAGCTGATGTTGATGCTCAATTTGATCGTGCCCTAGTTTTCCCATGAGATTCTTTAGTCTGTGGGCTCTATTGTATTTTCTATTTCCCTGAATTGATGTGTGAATATTTTTCTTCATTTGTATGTTGTTGAAGATCCTTCTCCATGGTCGTGGATCAAATTTGGGCCATGTATCATTTCCAAATTCTTTTTCCTTAAAGAAAAAATTAGTTATGGGCAAAAAATGGTGATTTCTGTGCATTTTACGATTTGATGGGGTGTGTTTTCCCCATCAAATTATATCTCATCATCTTCAGCTACGTGGTCTCTTTTGATTGGATGCAGCCTTACGGGTATTTTTGGTGAAATTTTCCACTTTTCCACATTTGTAAAAAATACCAAATTGGCTCCACGGCTCCGATAGTCTCTGATTTGTTATTCATCAAATATGAAGTAGCAGGAAAAAAGTCTTACTTTGACCCTGAAGAATGAAACGTGGTAGTTTTCCATGTTACTGGTGGCAAGGTGGGTTAGCGGGAAATTTTGAAAATTTAAGGTCCACTTCAACTCAAATCTTATCCATGTGGAGGGTCGGTGCTCATTTGAAATTTGCATCTAGGTCCTACCTTAGTAGTTGCACCAAGGAGAGATGTGGAGACTTCCGTTGGCTTCTCTCTATACGTAAAATTTTCAAGAAACTTTATAAGGTTTGGGACACATGGAGGTCCCGTGCCTATTTGGGGACCTACCCCTCTACTTTACTTTTGAAAGGGCGTTGAAGGGCCACTTGGAGTTTTCTGCTGGATCCTTCCCATACTTATAATTTTTCAATAGCCAAAGAAACTTTCTCAAACCCAAAGCATGTGGCGCCTTCCACTAGTCGTTAAACATTTTCAACAAATTTTCCAAGCTGAGACATGTGGTGAGTCCACACTTATTTAAGGTCTCTGCTTTGGGCACCATATCAGAAGAGTGCCAAAGAGACACATGGAGGCTTCTGTTGGCTCATTTTTATAGTGAAACTTTTTCAAAGGCCAAAAGGCAATTTTCTTAGACCTAGGGCAGGTGGAGAGCTTGCTCTCATTCTAGGTCCCACCTCTAAACTTCATCTTTGAATTTGTGCCAAAAAAATATGTGGAGGGTCCACACTTGTTCAGGAACTTTCCTCTATACTTCATCTTTGTAGTTATGCCAAAGAAATGCGTGGAGGCTTCCGCTGGCTACTATTCACACTTGGCTGACTCAGACTTATAGTGTAGGTAATGTGGGATAATCCATGCGTGGAGAAACATTTCTAAGAGGCATGAATGCAGGCATCCATGCGAGGGCACTCATTTCTCATGGTAATTACTCGAGGGTGAAAAAGATTTCTTGTCAGATCCAACTATAAAGAGCCACTTGAAAATGGTTTAAAAAGGGTATTTATCACATGACAGAATAAAGGAATGATTAGAAAGACTACCAAAAGGATATGTTGTGGCATCCCATTCATGGTTTAAGGTCTGAGAAACGTGATCAATTCATGATTTGTCCACCTAGCAGCTTCGGGTATAAATTTGTTAAATATCACTTTCTGAGACAAATTGGTAAAAAGTAAAGGATTTCTCAAATATTATTCTTTTTGGGGGAAAATTTGGTATGAGTGAGTGAGTGAATTGTATAAATGCAATGATAATACTCTTGAAAATGTTTAGGGGTTTAATTCCTATGAGAAAAATTTGAGAAATCCCATCTTCTTGAGAGACCACCTGAGAAACCTGTTAATTTCCTATATTTTAGATTTCAGTCACGTGAAGATAGTTAAAAGTGTATAAGCCATTGACAAGCTCTAATATTGTTCAAGAAACTTTCCGTTGCTGATGAATATGATAACTCTCAAATTAATATATGTTGATCTTGGACAAAATTGTGTCTACTTTTATTTCAGAATGTCTTTCTAATAGTTTGTCTTGTTCCTATTGCAATCTTAAATTAAAATCTCTCTGAATCACAAAAGATCTCGTCCATGTTTTAGTATTATAGCATTTACAATTTCATTATGACAAGAGCTTTCATCTGGTAATGAAATAAACAATTTAAAATAATTTTACTTCCATTATGTTGATAAAGATTATTTGTAAGCCTATGAAAGTATCTTAGGCGTGATTAACCAGGGGTTGTTAATGTTTAATTTAGTATTTAACTCAAACCTTTATGTTGAATTCTTAAAGATTGTATGAAATGATGCGAATATGGTCCTCCATTTATGCACACCTTCTAGTCGAAGGAATTCTTTTTTCTATTTTTTTTCCAATTGTTGCAAAGGTTCTCAAAGATCTAATGAAATCAACTTGATCTTGATTAATTCCCCACCAAAAATTTCCAAAACCATGAATCCTACTTGAAGTACCCCTGCTTGTGTTGTGTATCAAAAATGAACAAATTCTACTACCAAAATATATAGAAGCAAGTAGGTTTTAAGTGTCTTTAGTAACCTGAACCTTGTTCAGAAAATATCTCCATTCCTTAGAAGGGACAACTCCTGAGAGTCAAATTGTGGTGTATTTATCATATTTTCTCAAGGTTCCCCTAAAAATTATGCAAAGAAGGATCTCTTCATGTCCTTCACCAACAGGGATTACAAAATAGGTCTTCTCACCCTAGTTGAAAGGCACGACCTAAAGTAGTGAGGATAGATAAAATCCTTAATGAAGGTGTTATCCATTTCTCCAATGCCCGAGTGATAAAGATCCAACTAAATCCTTTCCCTAGATACAAAATGACTTACAACATGATTTTTCTGTCTTTTTGTATCATGTTAAATATGTGATGTTTCTCAGCTTCCAAGGGAGAATCAATTGGGATACCAACATGGATAACAAGAAAAAGTCAATGCATATTGGTGTCTTGAAAGATGTTGGTATCACTATCCAAGGGGAAAAGTTCACAGGGGATTTTGAAGTCTTGGTGCTAGCTGAGGAAAACAAATTTCCAACATTACTTAGGAGCCCTATGTGTTATAAGAATAATACCAACCTAAGGTTCAATAAGGGATACATAAGTTTTGAAAACAAGAAGAAGCAAGTCATCATGCCCTTAATCGATGGGAAAGAAACACTATATACTGAGCCCTTGGGAGAGGAAATTCTCAGTAGGATCTATGTGTGCTCTATTAGGGACCCTAAGTTGATTCACCCTACAAAGGGAGTTATCCAGTTTTAATATGGTCATTCTGTGAGAGATACAACTAGTGTGGTGTGTGACAAATAGGTGCATGAGACTTGTGAGTAAATTTGGAGACACTTAAGAGGATTTGTTACAAGGGTAATGAAGGTGTATTCTGTCTAGCACATGGGAGGGGAGAAATTTATGAGTTACTCTAGAGGTGCCAACCCTGATGATTTTTTACTGGAAATGGAGGATCAATGGATAAATTTCAATAACTTTCTTGGGACCGCAGCGCGCTGGTGAGAGACCCATCACGATAGCCTTCTAGAGTGGTGTAAGGTGAGAATCATGTTCTCTTTAAGGTTGTTTCGAAGCAATGTACCCACTACAATACGATACTACCATGGGAAGGAAACCACCTCGTTTCACATCCAAGTATGTGATAAAGCATGTATGGGAGGCACGTAGGTCTTACCACCTTCTTTATGGGTGCATAAGTTGTATTCCATGTTGAAAGGCTACATGTGCACATGGTACATTCACTCAGAGACACGTCGCTAGATAGGGAATTGGCAAGAGCTGATGGTTGATATCCTTCAAGCTTTCATGTACTAGAGTACTAAACCATTATTCGATAAGGCATTATAGGTTATCAAGCACCTGACAATGAGAGATAGTGCTATGGTGGAAGATATGATATTAGAACTGTTGGGTGAACCTAGTCTGGAGACGTAATTTGATGAAGAAGAATCATAATAAATGCAGCTTAGGTACACATGCATAGAGAAAGAAAAGGGAAATATGGTCTATGTAATACATGGAGAAGAGATGGAGATTTTGGATGTTAACC
This sequence comes from Taxus chinensis, assembly GCA_019776745.2. Lineage (NCBI taxonomy): Eukaryota > Viridiplantae > Streptophyta > Pinopsida > Cupressales > Taxaceae > Taxus > Taxus chinensis. The sequence continues at coordinate 690,019,044 of CM034152.1, forward strand.
ATACTGAACATACGTGTCAAGTTGTTGATAGTACTGATGAGAAAGCATGCACCTACCATGAACCCCTGAAAAACAAAGAAGGTTAACATTGGTTTAGAGGATGAACCTAAGGAGGCCACTATTGGAGACTATTGGTTAGAGAAGTAAGTTTCAAAAACCATTGATCTCTTATGGGATTTTCAGGATTTATTTCTGCATGGGTACCATGAGGTTAAAGGTGAACACCACTCCTTGGGGGAGATGAATATAAATTTGAAAGAAGGTGTGCGTCCAATCTGAAAAAGGCCTTATCAAATGAATCTACATATTCACTCCAATGTTAAGGAGGAGATAGATAAATTATAGCATCAGGAATCATTGAAGTTGTTGAGGAATTAGAATGGGTAAGCCTCATGGTGATCAATATTAAACAGGATGGAGGGACAAGGATCTACATTGACTACAGGGACTTGAATGAGGTATGTTTAATTTATCCTGTCCCAACCCATTTTACCAAGGAGATTCTAGAGGGAGTGTGTAAGACCTGGACTATATTTCTAGAATAAAATGCACAGAATAATGATATATACTATTCATTCTGGATATTACAAATATATATAGGATTACATTTTCCTATTATCTAGGAAACCTCTTATAACTTCTCCAGCTATTATTGATGAGTTGTTAATACAACTCTCAACATACTCCTAGATTAGTGTTATTGTTACTGACATAACAATACACAATCTAAATAATAATATTATAAACAACTCGTAATATGAGTTGTTATTACAACTTAATTAATTTAACCAATGTAAATATTATATTTCCTAACATTCCCCCCCTTAATGTTTACATGGTACAACATATCTCATTCGCTGATTGTAGCGTGCCATCTCTGTGTGCTCATGATCAATCTTCACAACTGTGTAGCATTGGGCTTGCACAAAAGTCACACATGTGCCAGCACACATTTTTTTCACTGATGGTTTTCTTTGTCTTCTACCAACAACCTTACCAAATTGGTTTTGCAGGTGTACCAATAACCTTTCACAACTGGTTTCACAGGTTTACCAAAAAACCTTTCACAAATAGTTTTGCAGGTTCACCAAAAACCTTACACAATTGGTTTTACAGGTTTACCAAAAACCTTACACAATTGGTTTTACAGGTTCACCAAAAACCTTACAAAATTGGTTTTCTTGGTTTACCAAAAACCTTCACATCATGATTGATACAATACTTTTTTATCAATATTTAACAATGTCTCTACAACAAGGAATCATGTAGGAAATTATGTTGCTCATACACACAAACTACAAACTGGAAATGGAACATTGGTGTCATGTTCCCCCCCTCAATGTGAACATTTAAATTATTTAATCGAAAACAGGAACTCTGAAATCATACTGCACACAACAAAATGTAATTCTGAAATGAAATAAAACTCACACACACACACACTGTCACCACAGGCTTCATGCGGCCCTGTTGTTGGTGATTGACGAGAGGTCGTTGATCAACCTCATGTCTCCTGTTCCTCCTTCCTCCATCATACGTGCTACTAAGTTAGCCAGATTTGGATATGAAGCTTGACTGTTTCCACATTGTTTATTATATCTTCCCTCCCACAATGTGAAACAACTTATTTTTCAAATGTCGGGTAACACCGAAAATGCGTCCGTGAGGCAATTTTTTATTTTTTCAAACTTGAATTTGACTCACAATGAACTTTAGACTCAAAATGGCAATACAAATAATCGTAAGATCACCTATTTTTGAATTTTACACTGACATCCCCCCCCCTTTTTTTAAATATGTTTTTCTACTCTTTTGAACTTGGAGTTCCAACATAAATATACATTGACTTACTCAATGCAAGGACTTTTTAAATGACTCGACTATTTTGACTATACAATATGGCAATAGGAAATGGATCATAAAAAAATAACTATTAAAAAGTAATTAAAGATTACTCTTTATAACAAGATTCCACATTTGAAAATAATACTAATGACACCTATACTCAACTCTCTTGTTGACATAGAGTAATCCGAACCACTATTGAAAACATTTACATGCCTTTTTATAAATTTTCAAAAAACTTACTCCACGTGGTAATCCAAACTTAGGGAGAACATACCAAGAGACAATTGACTGGGAATAAACTGTCAAAGGGAACGTGGGTAGAATGAATATATAGATCAAAACGAACTCAATGTATATCACAGAGTTTGATACAAAACCACCAAATTAAATATGTGTAGATAGGGATTGAGAGCAATCTCTACATAGTTTGTCAGATCATGCATAAATGTAGTCCCTAGCATCTGGCAGAGAAGGAAATAAATGTTGGCCACCACTATTTATTTTTGCATTTATTTCTTGAAAAAAACATAGAACTTGATACTCATAAATAAATATTTACCTCCAGTGATCAGTTAGATCTGTGTGTTGCATGGATTAAATGAGAGTTGCTACCTATTTATGGCATCAATCTGAGTGTACTGGGAGCATTACAGATGTTGACTGTTGGAAAAAAAAATGAGTCTTGTGTTGTGAGGTCATGATGAGCTTGTAAGGAAGCTTCATTTAATATGGGATCCACACATGTGCATGACATATAAGAAGACCAAGCTGGATCAGGACTCTATAAACACGATGTCATCTAACACTGACAATAAAACAAGAGCTCATATCAATGAACCAAGTGGTGCTGCATTCTAAATTCCAAATGTATATAGTTGTCAAGTACACCACGTAAATATTACATGAAACAAATGCACACCGTCCTCTGCTAGATCAATGAGATTAAATTACATGTAATAAGAGTTGTATTTGGTAAGATTGCGTATTATAAGATCTAAACAGGATACTTCAAACTATTGCAAATATCTAGAAAACCAATCTGCACTCTACTTCGCTATTATTGTCAAAAAATGAAACTCATAAATTTGGGGCAAATGCATAGACTACTACGATGCCCGTTTTTCAAACTATTTCTCCATCCTATCAATTTGATACCAGATGTAAGAGTTGGACTATATTTTCAGAATAAAATGCATGGAGTAATGATGTATATATTATTCATTTTGGATATTACAAATATATATAGGAGTACTTTTTCATTTATCTAGGAAACCTCCTATAACTTCTCTAGCTATTATTGATGAGTTATTAATACAACTCTCAACATATTCCTAAATTAGTGTTATTGTTACTCACATAACAATACACACTCTAAACAATAATATCATAAACAACTCGTAATATGAGTTGTTATTAGAACTCAATTAATTTACCCAATGCAACTATTATATTTCCCAACAGAGTGGCCAGGAACAAAATCTATTTCTTCACAGATGGATTCTCAGGATACCATAAACTTAGAATTTCCAAATAAGACCAAGAAAAGACAACTTTCACCATTGAATGGGGAATGTTTTCCTATATGGTCATACATTTTGGACTGAAGAATGCGTCGGCTATGTTTTCACGCATAGCGGTCCAGTCATTTTAGGATTTTATCCATAAGACCATTGTGATAATTTGAGACCAGAATATGTATGGACTAAAGAAATACCATTGTGATAATTAGAGACTAATGTTTGAGAGATGTTGGAAGTTGAGGATATCCTTCAACATTAATAAGTGTGTTTTTCCTACTGCATTTGAGACCCTATTGGGGCACACTATATGTAAGGAAGGTTTACTGGTGGATCTCGCAAAAGTTTTTGTTATTGTGAGGTTAGGGGAGCCTACCAATCAGAGCACAATGCATGGATTCCTTGGGCATACGAGATAATAATAAAATTTTATCAAGGGGTATACCAAGGTCGCCGCACCATTGGAAAAGTTACTAAAGCACAAGAGTGTCTTTCACGAGGGAGAGGTGCAGGAGATGCCATTTGACACTTTGAAGGATAGACTTATCACTATGCCCATATTACAATTTCCCTCTTGGGATAAACCTTTCCAAGTACGTGTTGATGCCTTAGGGACACCCATTAGAGAAATACTAGCATAGCTTAGAGAAGTTACTGTTGATCACCCCATTTCCTTTGCAAGTAGGAATTTGACACCAACAGAACATAATAAAATCACTACTGAGCATGAAAAACTTTCCATGATCTATGTGCTACATTAGTTTAGGCAGTATTTACTGAAAACACCCTTCATATTTTACACAAAATCACATGGCCTTGAAGTACGTTGTGATTAAGCCCATTTTGCAAGGATGCATATGTCGGTGGGTCCTATTATTTCAAGAGTTTGAGTTTAGAGTTGTTGTGAAACAAGGAAAGAGTAACTTAGGGCATGATCATTTGTCAAGAATTAAATCAAGGGTGAAATTGTAGAGCATTGAGGATGTTATGCTAGACGCATAACTTTTTAGGTTATGGCATGCGCCCTCTAACTTAGAAGATATTGTTGAGTTTTTTAAAACAGGTGTGGCATTGGAAGGAATGTAAGATTGGAAACAAAACTATTAGTTATATGTGCCATGCCCTACATGATAATTAGTGGATACTTATACAAGTTAATTCATGATGAGGTTCTACGATAATGTGTGTTAGAACATGAGTGCATTGTAATAATGGAAGAAGCACATGGTAGGATTCTAGGAGTACGCTATGTAGGGAATGCCACCACATGGAAGATTCTACTCACAGGGCTTTGGTGGGAAAGTATATACAAATATTTCTTTGAGTTTTGTAAGACCTGTGAGACCATTTCTAGCACCTTGAAAAGCTAGGAAAATAGGATAAAATTCCCTTGAGGTTGATAGCCAACACAAAACCATTTGAAAAATGGGCCACTGATTTTGTAGGACCAATTTCACCTGCCACGCAAATGAATGATTCACAGCTATATCATCACTTGAAATAATTACTTAATAAGGTGGGTGGAGGCAATGCCTATAAGGGACTGTATACCAGTGACAACTCCTATATTTCTATGGGAGAACATAATCAATAGGTATGGATGTACTTTAAGCTTGAGTAGTGACAAGGGTACACATTTTTTGAATTAAACAATCAGTATTTTGTTGGTAGAATTCATGGTGGCCCATCATAAGACTACCCCCTATCACCCACAAGCTAATGGAGCTACTAAGGCATTTAACAAAATTATGAGTCACACGGTGATGAATATTTGCGATTTGGAATGACAAGATGGGGGTGACAAGGTATCAACTGTCCTATGGGCATACATGACAACCTACAAAAGGTTGAACAAACCCACACCATTTTAGTTGGAGTTTGGCTTAAACGCTATTTTTCTAGTTGAATTCATGTTACCATCGTTGTGTATTGCACACATGAGAGGCTTAGTTAATGAATAAGAAATTCAAGAGTGTATGGAGAATTTAATGTAGTTGGATGAAAGGAGATCACTTGCTAGATGGAGTTAGAAGATTGAAAAGGCACGACACCAAGAATGGGAAGATAGCTATATTAAAAGTAAACAATTCAAGGTTGGGCAGATGGTTTTGTTATATGATTCCAAGTTTTTACGCCATCCTAGGAAACTAAAATTCCATTGGTTAGCGCCATATATCATCTCGTACATCATTTACTTAGGCACTTGCCATTTACAAGCGCTAGATGGAATGTGGTTACCCCAGGACATTTTAATGGGATTAGGCTAAAGCCCTACTTTAAATAAGTCTTCCTTGTGTTTATAAATAAGGCAGTATTGCCATTTAACCTAGGATTTCCTTTTATGCATTTCTTCTCCTAGTGTTTACCTTTCTCGTTGTTTGTTCTCTTTTTTTTAAGGTGTTTTGTGTGCCTTATGCATCGGTAAACACTTATTGGTTTCAAAAGGATGTGTATGTATAGAGGACTGCACATTTTTTTTAGTGTGGGGTGGAATGGTGAGAAGTGAAATAGAAGCTGGTAGTGAAAGTTGTGTTCTTATGGCCTGAATTTAAAGATTAAAAGCACGTAAGGTAGCAGATCGCATGTGGAAAAGTTGGAAATTAAATTTTGTTGTCAAGAATGCTTTAGAAAGACCACGTAAAAAGGATGAGAAGCATAGGAACAAGATGAGGCAGACGAGGGTAAAAATTAGGTCAGGAATAGAAGAAGTGCCTTCGGCACTGCAGAAGCGCATGTAAGAGTCTTCGGTCAGTAAGGATTTTTGTGTGCCAGAAGGTTGTAGATGTTTTTTATGCATGGGTTGGCACGGGGATAAGAGCCCTTAAGGTTGGATTTAGCGAAAAAAAAATCCAAATTTAATGCTAAGTACATTAGTAGGTGGCATAACATTTATAATGGATCGGGCACACTATTATTTAACTTGCTATCATGATAATGAAGAAGCTCTTGCAAAATAGGGCATCCACGAAGAAAGATTTGTGTGAAGGAATAATTTTAATAATTTCAGTGCGTGACTAGGGTGATCTGGGAACCAGATTTGAAGGAGTACACGGGCATAGGGAGGTTTCATCGGAGTACATTTTTTTATGGAAGAGTTTTCCAGGTTAGGGTTCTACAACTAGGGCATGGGATTAGAAGGATTCTTTTGTGAAGTTGAGCTGCATATTTGAGTAGAGTGAGGAAGAGGATCAAGGAATACTTATTTTTAACTCGAAAATAAAATGACACCAAATAACGTAACCATCCTACCAAATAAGGGTAAGGGCAAGGGAAAACAAACTGCTACCCACCAGTTTTAATGAGAAGTAGTATGCAGGGATGTAGTACCCAAATGGGGTGTTACTGGGAAAAGAATGGGTATCCTATGTGAGGAATATTTCCATAATCAATTACAATCACCGGACAAGTGCCACAGATAAGGAGATGACACTAGAACTACTCTGCTTGACTGATAAAAGGACACCAAATGGGATGCCAATCTACAGTGATGAAGTAAAGGTTAAGATGGAGAAGCTTGGGTTGTTGCATCTCTATGAGTTTTCCTATTTTGGAAAAACCTGAGAAATGATACCAATGGCTGATGCCATGTGTACATGAGGATCATTTCTATTTTGTGGGATGGAAATTGTGAATAAATCCTCCATTTATATATAAGTTTATCGACCTTGTTTTCAAAGGGGAGCCGCTAGATGATGAATTAGAGGATGAGGAATCCATTAAGGATATTGTGGAGGCTTATGATTATAAAAAGGGTTCATGCTACTTTGATATTTCTAATATCCCTGACCCTGTGATGAGGATGGCCACATATTAGGTTACCAAGCTTAATGGGAAAGAAAGGTGTATGTAGATAAACAAGGCCTAGTTAAGCATCTACAAGAATATATCAGAAGGGACCATATACAATATAACCTCCTTCATTACAGATGAGATTGTTAATTCCACTCATGAAGGGGAGAAGATCATGTTAGGGGAATTTCCACCTCACCATCATATTCTTTGAGATTGGAGTGCAAGATGGGCCAGATAATTTTGTATGGGATTATCTAGATGAAGACACTTCCCCCCACAAAAATATTTGAAAAATACACTAGTGATACCATGACGGCCGCCCATAAGGCATGCTTAGAGAAATGATAAAATCAAATGCAGACCACTTTTGGGGCCAAGTGGAGAATATCTAAATAGTTTCTAGTGCTAGTAGATGGAGAAGCTAAGTTCATTTTCCATTAGCATTTTTTCATTGGTAGGTTCACTCTATCAGATGGGACCAAGAGCCCATGATGTACACTACCATTCTCTTTAACTACACAATATTTCCAAGTAGGGGTCAACTACTTCAAGGAGGAAAAAATACTAATGTTTGATCTTAGTGAGGTGGACCATGACTACCGCGATGTATGGAGGAAGCAAGGTTACCCAAAGAAGCATGCTTATGTTGAGAAGTATGTCCTCTCGTGAGGTGTGAATGATAAAACTTGTAACGCTTCCAATTTCTAGAAGGACCGCAACGAGGGGTATACCTTCAAATTAGGCCCAAGTTTGAGAAAGGTGCCTATGTGGAGAATGATGTACCCATCCCAGAAGACCCCACCAGAAGGAGGAATACCATGCCAAAGAAGAGGGAAAGAGAAGATACCCTGGAGACGAAGGCACTAGAGAAAAAACGCACCAACTATGTAGTCATCACAATCTGTGGGCATGTAGGAGTCAAGCACCAAGTCAAGTTCATATGCTAGTAGGAAAGAATTATCCCATTAATGAGAAAAGAAAAGACGCAAAAGGAAGAGGATCCAGAGAAAGAAGTGTTGCTAAGGGGGGAATAACCTACTGAAGAAGAGAGGAGAAGAATCCCCAACTAAGAAGAAATATAAGATATCAGAGAGGGCTAACTCAGAATAAATAGAAAGCTTTGAGGCCTATAGAGGTGAAAGAGATGATGATGAGCATGAAGAGGTTCAAGACCATCCCATCTATGATGTTCATAATTAAGAAGAAGAATAAAATGAAGAGAATGATGGAGATGAAAAAGGAACTCAAGGAAAGGGAGAGAGTGAAGAGGTGAACACCAAGGATCAACAAACCCCTACCCTCAAAAGGGAAACGATAGAAGAGGCCCACGGAAAGAGAAACAGTGGGTATAATAGAGAAGTTAGTGGAGCAGGAAGTAGATAGAGATACTCAAGGAGATAGAGGAGGAAAGTATAGGGAAGGAGTATGGAAGCATGGGGTTGATATCCTAGCCTAGCAATAGAGCTTTCCAAAAGTAGTGCACATGGTAGGAAAAGGTGTGGTAGTGGCGTAAGGGAACGGGATGCGATACATCAATAAACTGAACAAGGTATTATGCACATGCTTCCAAAGTATCATGCCTATATACTAATTCATTGCATGGTCTTCATTCAAGGAAGAGGGAATGTACCCCAGAACTAGGAAAATGTTATCTTGGGTGTTTGAGTCCCACATCAATGAACCTAAGTTTGAAGTAAGCCAAGGTGTGCTGATGACGATGCCAGATACCAAAGAAATAAACCCGCTGGTGAATTCTCAATAGTTTTCTTATGAGAAGTCAAGTAATGCACTCAACAAGGTGTTGATTGAGGTAGAGGCAAGACTCTTCAGGAGGACTGACATGGTGATATTCCTAGAAGGAGAATTGGAGAAGAAAAAATGAGGATCTCATTGAAAAGGGAAAGGATCTAAAGTAGGAATAGATCATTAGTGCACAAATAAGACGCGAGTTGAAGGAGGAAAAGGAAAAGGTGTACGAGGTATACTAGAAAATTGAACGATTATAGATTTTATTGTATTGAATCATTGAGATCTGAACCCACCTAAACAAAATTACGAGTCAACCTTACAATGATTGGAAGAATTGAGTCGTATGCTTATGATGGAAAGGTAACCAATTTCCTTAGATTTAACATAAGAAGCACTGACATGCTAGGAGAAATTGGAAAAGATGAAGGGTATGGAGATAGTCACTCATTACACTAAGCTCCTTGCCATTGTAAAGACCGCCATGCAAATAGCTGAAGTTTCTTATGAAAATTATGTTAACAGAGATAAATTAGTAAGCACTCTAATTTCTACACATAAGTCAGATCTCAAGGAGTTTCAGGAGAAAAATAAAGGAAATAGGGTAGAGTGGCATAATATCTTGTTTGAAATAGAGAATAAGTCAAAATCCATTGAGACCTTATGGGCCTTCATCAAAAAATGGCTTAAGGAATTATATCCCCAGATCACTCGTAGGATGGATTTACTAGACGGCCTTAGTAAGTAGTTGGAAAACATTGTGAGAATGTTTAATGCTAAGGGTGATGAACTAAATTTTGATAAGGTAAGCACCATAGTAGGTGACCTCTATCAAAAGGAGGAGGGTGAAGTGGATGCCTGGGAGAATATTGACGCATATATAAGGAAGGATTTCCCACTCATCCTTCAACAATAAACAAATTCTTCTTGATTCCTACATTATTTATTTCTTCCATTTCTCATTCCTCATTCCTTCATTCTTTCTTACAACCATTCAAATTCCAATCATTCTTTATTTCTTTGAAGATAGGATAATTCCGAGGATGGAGAACAAGCTTAGTGTGGGGTGATGTTGGGCCTCAGAATATTGGCTAAGTTCCAAATGGAGCGCAGGGTAAAAGAGCGCAGAAGGGTTTAGTAAAAACCATAGTGCACACACAAGGTAGAATAAAGGATCTGCAGACAACCATATTCAGAATTCCAAGAAGCAATGATGGAAAAAATGACCCAACTAGGCATGTAGAGTGAATAATATGCCATCCTGGTGACTTGGTGCTCAAGGAAAGAATATTCCACGCATGGAATATTCCAAGGAAGACATCATTGAATAAATTAGAGATCTCAGATTAGAACAAGCATGCTCCATTGGAGGACCATAGGGACACTGGGTATTCGATATGCTCCTTGAGGAAGGCATGGTGGTGGGTGCTAAGACTATTTATAGAGATCCTCTGGAGAAAAGAAAAGACACACATAAATGAGGATAAAGAGAAGCATCAAGATCATTATAGAGAGGATGGAAGGTGAAGCTCTGTAGGAATATTAGGAGCTTTTAGGGGCTAGGGTTCTCTTTATAGGACTATAGAAATGGTAATATATATAGGAGGATGGATCTGTGATAATAATTATAATAAGGGAAGCATAGCTATAATTTATGATACATTAGTTATATATGTATTTATACATACGGTCTGTTATGAACCTTGTGAATGTAATGTGGTTACTGGAACTATGATCAATATAAATATATGTCTCTATTTTGAATATATTTTTCAGGGGTGAAAACCTTAGTGTCTTTTCCTTATGTTATGAATCAAATCTACTCACTAGATTATGTTTCTCTTGTTATTTGAATTGGCATGTTGGTGTAATAGCTCATCTTATGCTGTCAGAATCAATGCATGATCATTTAGCTTTCTACATCTAATTTTTTGTCAATGGCAATATCTTCTCATGATAGTCACATAAAGTAGGGGCTTGGTGCCCGTGCATACCTTAGGTGTGTGTAATTCCCACTGGGTGATTGGCTGATGCGCATGGGATTAGAGTGTTGTTCTAAGGGATCAGAAAAATGACTGCATCCACCAATGTTAGTCCATCCAAAATGAGACAATTATAAAAAATAATAGAACTACATAAGGCTTTATCCCTATCGTGGATATGTAGTACAACACTTGGCGGTGTTTGTACTTGGCTCCACCAAGGTTAGTCTAGCCAAAATGATACAATTATAAAAAAATAATATAAAAACATGATTTTTGATCCCTCTCACACGTACGTAGTGCAAAAATTGGCGATGTCAGCACTTGGCTCCACCAACATTAGTCCAGCCAAAATGATACAATTATAAACAAAATAATAGAACTACATAAGGCTTGATCCCTAACCTGTTGAACTTAAAGCTAACAAAATACAATTATAAAGAAGAACTTGAGATATGCATTGAATCATATCCCATTTTTACAATTTTCAAGATGGGGTGCAGGAAAACATGACTACATAATCATTTCTTCAAAAAGTAATATTCAACCAAGAGTCACAACATAATTTTATCATTTAATCTTGAATATTTGATTCATGCTAATGTTTAGTAATGTAAGACAATTATGTTCTTGAATCACATCTTCAAGATGAAATTTATTACTTATATTACTATATTGAGGCTTCAATTCATCTTCGAAATGAAATTCTTTACTTCTATTACTACGTTGATATAAATCGGTCTTTAATATGATGAGAACTACATAAGGATTCATCCCTCTAGAGGGTATGTAATGCAACACTTGGCTTGGCTAGGGATATCCCAACCAATATGATACAATTCTAGATAATTAAATAGAGTAGAGATAAAAAAAAAATGAATCGCATAGGAAGAATAGACATACAAATAATTTGATTCACCTAAGAAGAATTTAGATAAAATTTTCTATGATCATATTAACCATACAAAAATATAGATAATTATATATGTATGTATATATATATATATGTATTGTATGTATGTATGTATGTATGTATGTATGTATGTATGTATGTATGTATGTATGTATGTATGTATGTACTACATACATACATACATACATACATACATACATACATACATACATACATACTACATACATACATACATACATACATACATACATACATACATACATACATACATACATACATACATACATACATACATACATATATATATATATATATATATATATATATATATATATATATATATATATTTGTATGGTTAATATGATCATAGAAAATTTATCTATATATATGGATATGATTCACCTACATTGAATGATTTCCCATTTTGTCTGTGTAGTTAACCATTCATGAGGGGTTACAGGGAAACAAATCTTTTAGGAGGGTGTGTTAATATAATACAATTATTAATTATTCTAAATAAAACAATGTTTGCTTCTATTATAATGGACTTGTGCCCATAATAAACGTGCACAACTTCTATAAAGGGTTTCATAATGCACAAGTTCCCATTCTAAAACAAATTACCTTATAAAGTTAAAAGAAATTAAATATAATATATTGAGATTTAAGTTATATTTATTCTTCTTCTATTAAATTAAATATATATGTGGTTTCTATTAGTTATACGTGAGAATGAATTGATTTATCTCTATTATTTTTCTATTAGTCATATGTGATAATGTGCATCTACCATTTTAAAGAAAAAAGGATGAACAAATAATGTGGAGAGAGTAAAAGTAGCTTAGACATATTCTTCAAATCTTGATGAAACTCCAAAACTTTTAAATTAGACAGAGTAAAAGTAACATAAACAACCATGTTTCCTTCTACTCTTAAGTCTTACACGAGAATGGGAACCGACCCATTGAATACAAACAAACAATTATATCACATGAGAATGGACAAATGTCCATTAAATATAAACAAATAAATATATCATGTGTAGATGTAATCATAGAAAAATAACACATTTTAAAATGGGAAGTTTCACGTTATCATAGCTTATTACTTTTATAAATAATTGTTAAGTGTATAAATATTTTTATATACATTACAGTAATAAAAATTGTAACAATAAAAAATGGCTCTTATTACCACTATACCATACAAGGAAAATCCATTTTTTGATGGTACAGACATATGTGGAAGAAGGGATGAAAAATGGTTCGTTGAACTTCACACCCCTGATAATTATTACAATTATATATGCTTGTTTCATTCCTTGGGAGACCAATGCACACCAATTGGAATTCTTCTGAGCATAAAGTGTTTAATAGATGCAATTGTATCTCTTCAAGTGGAAAAAGTGGACAACACATCGAGAACATGCTCAATATATAAAATGGAATTACAACTTTTTGTTTACAAAATATATGGCATGGAAGGGTCAGCAAAAAAAATCAAAGATTCATGTTATAGTTATGGTTTGAAAATTGAGCCATACACTGAAGGGGAAAAGAGTGGTGTGCATAATAATGAAGTTGTTTGTGTAGAAATTGTCACTGTATTCAAAATTCTATATCAATATGCATGCACTTCATCTGTTGCCCACTGCCCTAATATGGATAAGGAATTGGGACAACAAAAATTACATTTTAAAATTTTTGCCATGCTTGGAAGACTAAAATTATCTAAGCTAGAAAAATTCATTTTAGAATCTTATTTTCAAGAAGTGAAGGGATCTACAAAAGAGAAATTATTATTAAAACAATCTGAAACTCAATTTAATAAAAATGAATCTACATTATCTGAAGAGATTCATATTTTTTTATTTAATGAAAATGCATTCAAAATTGATATTGGTCATTGCCATGTAGATCCTACAAAATACCAATACAGATCACTTGATTTAACAAGTGGTAGTCTCCTTGTCCACTCTATGTTATGCAAGCTGGTACCTCTTCATCAAGATGTAATTTTTCTTGCTTTCAAAAACATTACTGGTGTTATTTTTAACATTGAGTTTGAGCATGAAATTCATGACATTGAAACTCATTTCTATATCATTGATGGGAAACATACAATGGAAGCCTAAAAACAAATCATTATGAATCCTGATTTTTCGTTTGTTCATGATAGAATCAAACAAAGGTCAGCCCATATTTTGTATTCTAAAGAAAATACAAACAAATAATTTGTATTTATAAGCAACAAAATGTGGGTTAGATAAATATTTATTGACTCATTGTACAAATCCATGTCAAGGTGGATCTTAGAGAAGAGACCACAACATCCTAGTTCTTGTCATAATAAGTTAGAAGTCTATAAGGTATTTATAAACTATACAAAGTTATTTTACACATAGAAATTAATTTAAATTATTTCTTATAGAATTATAGACTAATAAATTTATTTTAATATGTAGTCATTCGAAAGGAAAAAGTTTCTTATTCTTGAGAAGCAAAAATAATAAAGTTTGAGGAATTTTTTTCATTCCTCGTACTCCCAGTTGAAATTTGGGATAAGTGAGTTTTAGTCTTTGATTTGTATACCAATGGCGGGTTTCCTTATTGCCTAAAAAAAGCTACATACCTAGATGTCAAGCTAAAGTCATTAGATATGCTTAAAACAAGACTATTTAGAGCACAAAAGGTATGACATATGAATCATTAGATGTGATTATTAATGAATGCATTAGTAGTGAATTTTGGTTTAGAGAAGTGTTTGGGGTAATGCAATATTTCTAAAATATTACTGTAAAAGAGTAAAGCAGAGTAGATCAACAAGAACCAGAGTTATGTCTTATGTGCTGGGAAGAGTTCCAGAAATACGTTGCTCATATAGGATGTAATCAATTAAATGTGATTGAAAAAAAATTGCATGCATGAGTCTCATTTTTCTCAACTATGTGAAGATATTAGAGAAGAAAATAAAAAATTGAAAAGAAAGGCTACAACATAAAGGGGAAGGGAGTCTAGGAAATTTTCAAAATAATTCAAAAAAATGTTATTGAACTTCTTGAATTGTACGTATCTATAGTTGATACAATTCTCAACCAATAATGAAAGATATATATAAATTCACTTGTCAATGTTCTTATCCTTTTTTTCTTAGTAGAACATTGAGAGATTTGGGTTTCCATTTTCCACCACTCAATGTAGAAGTCGTAATTGCTGATTTTTGTAATCTTGTGAGTATTATCTCACATAACGATATTATTGATCTTTTGATAGTCATTAGGTGCAGTACAATGGTTTTTTTTCTACATCTTTATACCTCCATCAATACAAGCTTATTTTATATGGCTGTAAAATTATACATGAAAAAAGAAAAAAAATCACCAATAATTTCATAACGATGTTACAAAATTATGAATGGAGAACATGCATTTGAAGGGATGTCAGTTAATTTTTCCATATATGGTGTTCATAATTCAACTGGTATAGAAGTAAAAGATGTGACAGTGGATCTAGATAGGAAACATTCAAAGCCCTTGTATATTATTAAACTGAATGAAGTTGGAGTTGTCTTCCCTGAATATCCTTTCACATGTGAGAGATCAGTTCATTTTTTGGAGCACATGATTGAGAGATGCAACATTAATTTTTCCTTTGTATTAATGTTTTTATTATTATGGGTAAATAGTTTTGAAGGGACTATACCCTGTATATAGAAGGCTTAAAAGACAGATAACAAAAGAGGTAAAAACAGCCCAAAAAGGAGCAAAACATCCAACATCAGAGGGCTCAATAGCTAGATAAGATAAAACAGTAACAAACTAAGATCAAAACGTACAGTGATCCAAACAAAAGTAGTAGAGACAAAAATGAACAAGATATAACCATCACTAGACATCTCAGCCAAAATACAACACAAAAACTTCCAGTCAACAAAAACTTCACAGCCAGTAAACAGAAACAAAACTCCGCATCACTTGATAGCCCGGTCAATCTTGGCTTTGATCATTTGAAGCGAGACAAAGAATGCAATGGCAATGGCCTAAGAAGGGTCTTTCAAATCCACTTGAGCAATTGTAATATCTCTTTTCTCTTTGGAGCCCCAAATGTCCTCGGTAATACCACTGAGACTGCAAATACTATGAACATGTTGTTTAATGAAATTATAGATACTTTTAAGTGTAGAGAGGATACAGTCATTATGTCCTTTTGCATTTCCAAGTCTGCCATCCAGAGATTGGAGCTTCTTGAAAATTTCAGCAGTGATATCCTCCTCTTCATCATTTTGTAGTTTCCTTTTTCCCTTAGCTTTATCCATTTCTCTAATAAATAACACTCTTAAGTTCTTGAATTTCCTTTTCCATCTTACCCACTCTGACCAATAAATCGTCATCCTTAGGCTCCTCCACCATATTACCCATTTGTAGTAGATTATTGGCAAGGTCTAGGTCTTTATAACTTCTAAGAACCCTCTCAGAAGTAGGGACCTTTGTTTTCATCTTCTTCCTTTTCTTGCTAGTTGAAGCAGTGTCAAGCTTCCTTTCAAGTAGGGGCGGAATGGAGGCAGGGGGGCAGGGGGAGGAATGAAGCTCGAGGGAGGAGAAGAATCCAAATGGGAACAGGATGAGCATTAGCGGTGAATAAGCAATATTAACCCTAGATGCATGGGAACCACCCTAGTGTGATTTTGAACTTCCAGAACTGATTTCTCAAAAGAGTTCAACAAGTAATGAGGGAAGTTGATGATGATGTCTCTACGAAAATGGTTAAGAAAGATCAAATGCTTTTGGGGAACAGTGACAAAACAGCCTTCTAAAAGTAACATATCTCAGTACCATCCTTGCGATTTCAGTAAACAGCTCGGGAACAAAGGCAAGCTTGATGCCAGCAGTCAAAATTCAAGATTTTCCCCCCTCATCAAGAAAATTCTTAGCTTCAACATCCCTGTCCACCCACTTGTTAAAGAATTTAGTGCCATCTAGACTGAGCCCGGTGACTTGAGCAATAAGTTCCTCTGATATATCAACCTTGATGTTGTTGTACTTAACCACGTGATTCCTCCATCCTTGAGCAAATTTAATAGAGAGATCCTGATCAAAGCCTTGAATTTTTCAATAAAGTTTTGCTAGACCCCCTTTTTGAAGGTAGTTCCAAATAACTGTATCATCTTTCCAAGCTGGATTATGGGTGGGCTCAGTCTTGCAAGGTGGTCCCCCCATTTTTCCCGTGTCTCTGCCTACAACAGTAAAAAATTGAAAACTATGCGGATCAGCCTCAACTCTATTTTTTGAATCCCTCCCAATCATGTGAATAGATGTAATTATTAGAATTTACTTTGTAATTATTTAATCGCTCCTTAGCATCCACTCCATGCCTATTAATGAGGACGATCCTTTGTATTAATGTTATATGGTGGGAAAAATGCATTAAAAGGAATAACATAATAAAAATAGGATCTCACTTATCTTTATGGTGGATGATAGCAAGCAAGAGGATCACGCGTCA
The DNA here is from genome assembly GCA_019776745.2 of Taxus chinensis. NCBI lineage: Eukaryota > Viridiplantae > Streptophyta > Pinopsida > Cupressales > Taxaceae > Taxus > Taxus chinensis. The sequence goes on from CM034152.1 coordinate 690,036,343, forward strand.
ACGATATTATAAATGTTTAACTACGCGTCTAGGTAAATATCCTCTACAATTTTTCTTGTTCTTTTTATTATAGTCATTATGTATACATTAATTCTTAACAATGTTTACTTTGTTCTAATATTAATATGTACATCCTACATATAGTTTTCTTTCTAGGTTGTATTCATGTTATAAAATATATGTAAACAAAAGTTAGAAGTTTAATTAAAAGAATAGAGTTAAAAGTTATCCATTCTCACATCTTTTATAGATTTGTTTTCATAAAATAGAATATATTTAAACATAAGTTAGAAGTGTAATTAGAAGAATAAATTTAAAATTTCTCCCATTCCCACACCTTTTATAGATTTTGTAAAATGATTGTTGATCAGACAACACTTGACATAACTCACACAAGGAGCCTGCATGCGAGAGAAGCCTAGGTTTAAGGGTTCGAATGGATAGAAAGAGCACACGTGTGGAGGGGAAAGTTCAACATTTGGGACTTAGCCTATTTTGAGCATAAAGACCTATTTTTAGAATATGGCATGTGAAACACACCAACGATGCAGAGGTGTGCACCGCCACACATAGTCTATCTCTAGAGGAATGGATTGAATATTTTTACATGGAGATGACCTAAGAATAGGATTGTCATTTCAATTAATTGTAAGAAGTCTATAGATAGCACACTTGCATGTGTGGCTATACTTGTAAGCAGTGCATGGCTATTAATAACATGCGGTCTATTTTTGGACTAGATGAGCGGTTGAAGGGAAAGTACCTCACCCTATATATATGATGTGACTAAGATAGATAGGGACAAACACATATAGAAAGAAAGATATACACAGGGAGATATGGATACATGGACAGGGATATAGAGAGATATATGACTAGATTACTATATCATATCCATGCACACATTGGTATAGATTGCCATTATTGTAAGGAGATTTTGTGTTTATTAATAGATGGAAGATATTGGTTGAATCTAAGTGTCATTCCTATGTGTAATTTAGTAGTGCATGTTCTTGATTCAATCATGATTATTGTTTAAACTTGTTCTTTCATAAATATTAATATGGTGTGCATTGTAGAATGATGGATTAGTTATGGATCTATATGTTTATTCCGTCATCACGCTATGATCTTGTAATAGTAACCCTAAGAGGGACCCTAGTACCTTTGCACGCTTTGAGTGAGCACTCATTATAGGCTGAGTGATGTGCCAATGTAGCTAGGATGTTATCTGGTAATTCTAGGCTAACATCATTGGTTCCATTTCTAGGACCTTTTTTCAGTTGTTTTCAGGATGGTTCGCGATGAAGACATACCGGTTAACTCCACCAAGTATTGAGGAGTGGATACATGATTTGGAGGAAGAATATGCATAGTGGTTCAGTAGTGGATCTGAGTTTAAGCACACACTTGGGTAGAACAGAATCTGTATGACAACCTATATGAGAATTTTTTTTCTATCTTTCTAGTAGAATTATACGAGTGGAAGATATCTTATACATCTAAGTGGAATCGGAGGTATCATGCAATTGTCTAGAGATACAAACAATTTCAGTCCCTTTATGATGTTGACTGGATCTAGAATTGCATTTTGGATACGTGGTTTCATGGTGTTTAAGATAGTTATATTCTAGAATATTCAATTTCAACGTGTTCTTTCCCAGAGGTAGCTGAATTCCAGATTTTGTGGTATCATAGAGGAACATATCTGCAAGGCATTCCCCTAGCAATCAAGATCTTTATGGTAACTTTGAACCTAGAGAGTACATCAATGGCTAGCTAAACTTTACCATGCGTGAGGGTAGGAATAGGTTTTGTGAAAGATGGTAGACCTATCAAAAGAGAGGCAAAGAGAGGAAAGGTGGCTTAAGTTTAATGAGGCACATGAGAGGGAGATAGAGAAGTAATGTTCTATTACAGAAAGTATGGCATTAAGGAGAGAGATGGCTCATGAAGGATTTATAGCTCATGTAGAAGATGTGGAGCCAGAGCATCAAGAACTCCCCCATCTTGGAAAACATGATAGTGATCCCCCCTTGGCCTCACACAGAAGTGTGCCAACAAACACTACCTGGGCCATGGGCATGTATCTTTATCAACCTAGTGACCTAGCCCTTGAACTTTGGTTTTCTAGTATCTAGTATGATAAGTAACCAACAAGCTAACTTGGGAAGTAGGAGAACTAGAGTAAGTTAGGGAGAAAGTACATCAATGGTAGGATAGTCGGATTCAATGGTATTTGGAGGAGCATTTTCAAGTGCATCATCTGCACATAACGTAAGTGTGTTGAATGTTGGGTTCACCTCTGGAAGTGCAACTACCTCACAGACTATAGGGCTTTAGTATAGTACTACTATTGGAGCATAGGGGAGTACATATATAGTTCCTATTCTAGCTGTAGGTGGAGGATCAAGAATTATAGGTGGATCTAGTTCTGGTGGTTCTTGGGGCAAAAGAAACATAAGAGGTTCTGGATCAGGTGGTCAAGGTCCACAACAGCCACATAAAATTTATATGGAGATGGCTCTTTGTCTTCTAGAGTATAGAGGCATAGAAGATGTTGTTGAGCATCTGCACATGTGTGAAATGTTATGACACACTAAAGTGGTCACAGCTGCTAAGTGCAAGGCATGTTAATTTTATACTATATTACAAAGACATGCACACAGCTGCTATAGGAAGTTTCACCCTGATCAAACTTGAGTGGATTATGTAGCATTGAAGGATGCTTTCTTGAAAGAGTTCCATATCCCTGAATTTGAGCAAAAACATATTAGTGCACTTAAAGATATCAAGTAGGGCACCACTGAGAGTGTACGTGAGCATTATTTCCACTTTAAGACACTTTTATCTAAGCTTTGCTATGATATTCACGCCAGCCAACATGCACAATGGTTCATTGGCAGATTGATTACACCATTCAGAAGAGAATTGTCACATAAGAAATACACTGATCCACACAAAGCACTGGAAGTAACTTTGCATGTTGAGGCAGTTGGGAGCATTGAAACTAGTGTTAGTCAATTCTTAGGAGGAACATATTCCAGCTATGGCTGAATAGTTAGAGAAGCTATCAGAAAATTCTGCCCATGAAATGCGCTCATGAATTTGGTGTACAAATTGTGAAGTAGAAGGTCACACCAAGGAAAATTGTCCTCACATAATAGTACGCTCATTACTATTGGATTGTGAGATTTTTCATTTGAATCGTGATGCTAGTCGATTTTCCTTTGTTACAACGCATGATAAGAAAGAATGTACCTATTTTTTGCAAACTTTACAGGTCCATGACCCATGATACTGAGGATTTTCGATTGATTGGTCAGATCCAAGATGTTATAGATATTGGGGTACAACATAAAGATGTAATAGATAATTCTAAGGGTAATAATGAGCAACATGATCGAGATCATAATCAAACACGCTATGAAAAGAATGAGGGCCATTTTGAATGAGGACATGTATATCGAGGTAGATATGGAGGATGAGGCTGCGGTGGAGGAAGAGGTGAGCTCCCTAATGGAACATGTTATACATGTGGATCTGCTTACCACTATAGGCACGAATGTCCCCAGAATATTATATGTTGTTTTTGCAGAAAGAATCATAGCTATGAGGAGTTCCCAGACTTATATGAGCATCTCAGTAAACAACATAAGTAGGAGAACAAAGGCATGGGGATGGTTAGGATCCTACGCATGGAGGAAAATCAGTGGATTCCTAAGATAGCACCAAAACCCAAGGCCTTGACTGTAAATATTACCACATGTGGTAAAGTGGCACACACAAGAGAGGCATCATACCAGAAGCCTACGATCACTAAAGAAGAGGTTTTACATGCAATCTACCTAGATCCTGGTCATCAAAAGAAATTTTAATAAGATACCATAGAAGTGCTCAGGAATCTTCAAGGTGAGATAAAATACCTCAAGGAGAAGAAGAAATCATCAGGGACAGTCCAAACTGATATCGATGATCTAAGAGAAATATCTAAAATGTTGTGCTAGGAGAACATTATTCCACTATTGGGGATTTGGTTGAAAGGGAACACTCCATGCCAAAGTATTGAGATAGGATGGTAGATCCTGCATGTAAATCTTCCCCCTGATAGGATTGACTATGATAAGGAAATTACTCTAAATGTTGTTGTAGATGGATGGATATTGAGAAATATTTTGATTGATACAGGTACGAGAATAAATGTGCTTAAATTATATTCATGGGTATAGATGGGGAGGCCTCCATTGCATCCATCATCTAATGTGTTGTTTATGGAAAATAGGACTAAGACCACCCCCATAGGAGTTTTGAAGGATGCATCTATAACTATACAAGGAGCCAATTTCACAGGGGATTTTGAGGTATTAACACTTGCAGAAGAAAACAATTTTCCAACCTTGCTTAAATGCCCTTGGTATTATGTGAATAATGTTGACTTGAGATTTAATAAGGGGTATATTAGCTTTGAGAATAATGAGGAAAGAGTTGTGATAACTCTAACAAATGGGAAGTATAGACCATATGTTGAGCCTCTAAGTGAGGAGGACTTAAAAAAAATTTATGTATGCATTATTCAGGACCCAGAGGTCAATGAGCCATCAAAAGAAGGCATCCTACAATGGGAGGATTCTCATTCTATTAGTGATAATATGAGTATTTCTTGTGACAATTGGGCTCATGGTATATATGAACTAGTAGGGCATGAGGTAAAAAGCATGGTTGTGTGCAAGAATGGACTTCATTCAGTGTGACGAATAGGTAGCAAAGTACCTTGGTATATAGGGGCAAAATATCTTCCTGTATTTTTGAAAGCCATGGAAACATAGTGGACAGGTCAAATTAAGTGAATAGATATGTTAGTATATACCTTACACAGGACAACAACGCGCTGGAGGGTAGTCCACAGAGATAATATTATAGGATGGGAAGAGATTGGAGTCACCATATCTATTAAATTTGTAAGGAACAATGCACCTACATAGATCTACACCTATCATGGTGATCAGCCTATTCAACATCACATTCAACAGTGTGAGAGACTTTAGAAAGTGGGATAGAAAGCATTACCACCTTCACTCTGGGTGCATAAAGTGTACTCTACCCTACAAGTATGCACACGTGCCTGGCATGTATATGTAGAACTACATAGAGAGACTGAGAATTGGAAGAATTTGACTAAAGGAATGATCTAGAACTTTTACTCCTTCTCATTTAAACCTCTAGTAGAAGAGGCATTAAAATTGGTCAAGCACTTAACTATGGGAGATTGTGTAAAAGTAGAAAAGCATATTCAAGAATTATTTGGTGAGGTAGAGCACGTTTTGAAAGGGAAGAAGAAATAGACTCCATACTACTTGAATGCACTTACCTTGTGAAAGAGAAAGCAAATATGGTTTACATCATGGATGATGAGGAATTTGAGAACCTGGATATTGAACATTCCTAAGGGGTGCATGAGGTCTTGGACAGTGCAGACAAGGATATGCATTCCTATCATGAACCCATGAAGAAAAATTAGGTGAATATAAGTTCGGAGGTTGAGCCTAAGGAGGCCATAATTTGAGAATACAAGCTAGACTCGGATGTAGAAAAGATCATTGAGTTACTCAGGGATTATCAGGACTTATTCCCTCAAGGGTATCATGAACTTATAGGCATGCATAAATCACTTGAGGAAATGAAGATAAAGCTTAAGGATGGTGCATGCCCAGTTAGAAAATGACCTTATAGAATGAACCCTAATTTACGTGAAAAGGTAAAAGAAGAAATTGATTAAATGTTGAAATCTAGAACTATTAAGTGACTTGATGAGTCAGAATGGGTTGGTCTAATGGTTATTAGTATCAAGAAGGATGGGTGAATCCAAATATGTGTGGACTACAAGGAACTAAATGCTACTTCTATAACAAACCCATTCCCTATGCCATTTATGGAGGAAATACTAGAGGGAGTTATAGGGTGTGAGATATATTCCTTCACAGATGGGTTTTCTGGGTATCTGTTAGTGAAAATCAGCAGCACCCTCTAGATATTCTATCAGATTTCTAGCTAACATTCTAGCATCTAGTGTGATTGCACAACATTGAATCTTTTCCCCAAGTGTGGGACATGTAAAAGTGGGAAAAGAATCTCCAGATTAGAGGTTGGTTCTTCAACTCCTTTGTTCAATTGTGCATAACATTTTGTAGAGGGTTTACCTATAACTTAATCAAATTTTACCAGCGAGACAGGGTTGAGAAAATGCAAAAATAAACCTAGTCTAAGGAAGGTGATGCACCAAAAGAGTAGTAGACACTTTCTACTACAAAACATACACAATCCACAAGAAAATACAGTATAAAACATGCACAAATTGCCAATATGTAATGAAAGATCAGGAAACAATGATAAACATATGAAAGGATTGAGAAAATTTTAATCACAGAGCATACATTATCATTCTAGGTCCAATACAGTGCATTAAAATGGCCAAGAGGCAAAAAGAAGTGCAGTATTTGCATGGAAAAGTAAGAACTCCACAAATTTTCCTGATTAGGAAGAAAAGGGAAGTTGCAAATCCATAAAAATGCCTAACTGTTTTTTTAAATGAGCTCAATCTGGCTTTATACAATGCCCATTCGATCTCAAGAGAGAGAAACGTGGGAAAACATGAGAGGAGCTTAAACCACCAACCAAATGGTATTAAAATAGCATGGGTACCCTCAAAAGTCCATTCCCTGACATTTTTAACCATGTTGGGAGAGAATGCGAACCATTCTTCATCAAAAATGGTGGTTGAAATGCCATTTCTATTAATTTCCACGTGCCAAAGGAGTTTTCCAATTTTCTCTCTCCAAAATCCACCAAAACACAAAATTGACCCTCGAATCATGTAGATAATTTCACCAAATTTCCATTGATATAGAGAACACAAAAAACTGAGCTCTAGATCGAAAGTTATGCTCATTTGGAAATTTAGGGCAAAACATGGCCAAAATGGGTTGGCGGGCCGAAAATTTAAAATTTTCCCACTTTTTGCATTTCGGAAAATTTCCCCAAAAATCTCTACACCCCACCACTCTAGTGCCATGTGGCATGTTTTGATCAGTTGTGAACCTTTCCTACTTCTCTTTCCACTGTTTCGGCCTTTGGAAAATTTTCTAAAAATTGTCCGCCGGCTAAATGACCCGAGGACACGTGGCATGATGTGATTCACTGCAGGCATCTTCTCTGAGATGGACACATGGCACAACCCCATTAGACGTGGGTATTTCTTCTTCATTTTTCTCTATGGGTCTGTCTTGCATTTTTTTCTTCCACGTGGACATGTTGCATAATTCCATTGGCTCAGGCATTGGGAGGCAGGACTTCCCTTTTAAAATTTTCTTTGATTTTGCTTTAGGATAATTTCCCAATTTTTCCCCCGCTTCCACTAGTTGAAGACACATAATGGGTTTCTATTCATTGCAGGCCTTGGGGTGAAAACTCCTCTTTGTGCTAACCTTTGGGAAAAAATCCCAACCTCTCCCCAGCGGTTGAAGCTCTGACGCCCCCTGAGACACGTGACATGATCCCATTGGCTCGCAAGCCTATGGGCCAAAATTTCTCCTTAGCACCCCCACCAAAAACTTTGGCAATTTTTCATATTTTCTCTACCACTCTGACATTCCTTCGGCCTAAGGACACATGGCGCAATGCCATTGGATGCAGGCCTTAGGGCCAAAAATTTGTTTGCGCCAACCTTAGAAATTTTTTCCTAACTCCCTCTGCCTGGACACATGGCAGCATCTTATTCGTAGGTAGGCCCTCGGGGAAAAATTTCTTCTTTTGAACCCCACCAAACACTTAGTGAAAATTACAAGTTTCCCCCTGTCCCCCACCACTTTTGCTGACGTGGCAGCTACTGATTGGCTGGTGGGCCTGTCTAAGGAAAATTTCCCACAAAACCTCTGCCGAGCCATAACTTCAAAAATACATGGAGTTAGGAAAACAAATTTACCTTTTTGGAAAGCTGAGAAAGAGCTCTATCTAATGGTGCCACTTCCAAAGGGTTTTGAGTTCCTAAAAATTAAAAAAATTCTAAATGAGGCACAAGGGAGGAATGAAATGAAGGGAGTTAGCCAAAAAATGAGCAAAGGGCTTATTTTGGATAACAATTTTGGCAACTCAAAGGGGTCATCTGCCTGTTGGATGAAGTTACCAGTTGCTTGAAGCAATCCATTGGGCATGGAGTCATCAAATTCTCTGCTTGGTATGCCAACTAATTATAACAATGCAAGGAGGAAGGGGGAGGATAGAACACCGTCTGATTGGAGCAAGGCCCATAAAACACATTTCTTAGAACAATAAGCTTGTGCCAAAGCTCTTAGGGAAAGCAAAGCTAATCTACAACAAAAAAATGTGCATAAGAACTTAGAGGAATGAAAACCTAAGCTAATATGTACAAGGTGGAGGATTTCCTTCAATAGAAACGCTTCAAATGAATTCCATTGACTAGAATCTACAATTCTTCACCATCCAATGTAGACAATTAGAAAGCATTTATGTCCTTACACTTTGTGACCATGTAGAAGCCACTCCAAATGGCATCAAATTTTGAATGCCTCCCCAGTTTTGCTCTGTCTGCATCCCATTTTAACACTAGATCTCCAACTTGGAAAGATCTATCCTTGGCCTTTCTATCAAAGGTCTTCTTAATCAAGGCTTGATCTTTCTCCATTGCTTGGGATGCCTCATTTTTGATTTCTTGGAGCTCCATCACTTCTGCATACCTAACCTCCATGGGTTCAAACTCTAACAACTCCAACTGCTTCATGAGTTCCAATGTTGGCAACTCAAGTGACATGGGAAAAATTGCCTCTCTTCCATAAACAAGCTTGAATGGATAGTTACATGTAGATCTCTTGGGAGTTATCCTATCAGCCCACAAGGCTAATTTCAATTTAGTATGCCAAGACCTCTGATTTTCATCAAGAGTCCTCTTAATGATCCTTAACAAGTTCTTGTTTGTAGATTTAGCTTGGCCATTACCTTGAGAATAATAATTTGATGAAGTGCTTAGGTAGATCCCATTCTTGACAGCCCATTCAGTTACATTGGATCCAATGAATGCCAATGCATTATTTGATATTATTGTAGCAGGTATGTCAAATCTAGTTGCTATCCCTTCATATAAGTCTAGGATGCTTGATTCATTTTCTTCCTTGATTGCTACTTTGATCATGGTTGTCTTGCAATGCCAAAACAACCTCTTTCTCATTGTATGCTTCTGTTTTCTTTCTCAAGACCAACTGCTCACACAATCCTTTTCCTCTGACCAACTTCGTGACTTCGATCTCAATGTCATACTCCATGACATGAGTAATCCAACCTGATCTCTTTTCATTCAGGTCTTTGTTGAGGAGGAAGTCCTTAACTCCCACATGAGAAACCAACAGTTGAACCATATTGTTTGAAACTAGATGCTTAAATTTCTTCAAGCTCCTAATTATTGCAAGAACATGCTTCTTAATGAAAGAATATCTCACCTCATAGTCCTCCAGGCTTTGGCTGAAGAAATTAATTAGCTACTCATCATTGTCTTTGTTCTGTTGTACCAAAATTGTAAAAATAGTATCATCACCTCCACATGCATAGAGGATGAAATCCTTGGAGAAATCTGGGTTAATGAGAGTTGGGGCTTGTGAGATGGCCTATTTGATTGCTTCAAAACTTTCCTTACCTTCTACTTTCCATTTGAAATCTATGCTTTTCTTTAACATCTTGGTGATAGGCTTGACTAGGGCTGCAAAATTTGGGACAAACCTCTAAATAAAATTTATCCTTCCCAAGAAACTTTGAAGGGCCTTCTTATGACTTGGAAATGGTAGTGCTCTTATGGCTTCAACTCTTTTCAGATCAATTTCCAATCCTTCTTTGGAGACAATGTGGCCAAGGAGATTTCCATCATGAGCTAGAAAAATACACTTTTGGGGTTTCAAGGATACCCCAAAATCTTCTGCACCTTTGAAATACTTGTCTCAAATGAAATAGATGGTCTGCTGCATTTTTTGAAAAAACAGTGATATCATCAAGATATATCAACACCATGTTGTTAATAAAATCTTGAACACCATGTCCATTGCCCTTTGGAATGTAGCCCTAGCGTTGGACAGCCCAAATGGCATTTTTCTATATACATAAGTCCCCCTTTTGGTTGTGAAGGCTATCTTGAACTGATCCTCCTCCTTCACCATGATCTGATTGTACCCTAAATGGTCATCAAGCAATGAAAACCTTTTAGAGCCAGCAACAACTTGCAAGATATACTCCATGAAAGGAAGTGGGTAATGATCCTTGAGAGATGCTCTATTCAAATCTCTGAAGTCAACACACAATCTGATTTCTCCACTTTTCTTTCTAACTGGAACCAAGTTGGCCACCCAACTAGAATGCTTGATAAGGAATATGATACTTGACCCTATCAACTTATTCAATTCTTTTCTCATGAGAGGCTCCATGTGTGGATCGACTGGCCTTTGTTTTTTCCTGATGGGTTTAGCACTTGGGTCCAATTCAATAGTGTGTTGAGCTAACTTGGGATTGAAACCTTTCAAATATTCATAGCTCCAAGAAAACACATCAGGGAATTCTTGACAAAGCTATATGAACTCATACCTTTCTTGCTCAGTTGTCATTTTACCAATTTGGAGTGATCTACCTTCTCCCACCAAGATGGGCACTGAATCTTCTCCCTTGACTTGGATGTTTTCTTTCTCCTTCCTAAACTGATCATTAGGATTGAAAATGGACTCCAAAGTGACAAGTCCCTTTGGCACTTTGTTGGTTTTCAATTGTACCACTTGATCACCATACTGCTGTTCTAACTTTTCCTAATTTTTAACTGAGAACTCAGCCTCTTCTTACAAGAAATGGATGATTTGTTGATCATTTTCAAACACTTGCCAACTTACATTGCTTTCTGGCACTGAAGGCCTTATAATCACATGAATGTTTAGTTGTACTTTTTCTTTCTTGATGCTTTCAACAACATCAAAGGCTGCTCCAACTGCTGCAAGCCTGTTAGCAGCTTGGTTCTATTTCCTAGGGATGGACTTGATGTTAAAGCCCTCAAAATCTTCAATGAGGTCCCACACCTTGTTGTTTTAGTACTTGAGTAGATCATTCTTGGCAACATGTTTCCCCTTAACTTGGTGGAAAATCATCTCACTGTCACCAAAAACTTGCAAGTTCTTTATTCCTCTCTTGATTGACCAATGTAATCCTTGTATCAAAGCTTCATATTCAGCAGTGTTATTAGAACATGGAAACTAAAATCTAAAATCTAAATAATACTTAACTCCTTGAGGTGAAACAAGCATAGCTCCCCCTCCTACACCTTGTCTACTTCTTGATCCATCAAAGAACAAATGCCATACCTCGTTGTCATCCTTGTGGTCTGGCTTGGTGATGCTAGGAATAGGATGATTTTCTTCATGCATGCAATAGACTCCTAGCTCAGAAATATTCTATTTCTTGATAAGGATCAAAAGCATGCACCTTGCTTTCCCATTCATTAAGATTCAAATTTGGGAAGCTTCCAACCTTGGTGTCAGCTTCATCAGTGCTTGGATAATCCTCTTGATCAAACGTTGAACAATTCATATTGATTTGGCTTGGAGTGTGAGGCTCAATGTGAAATTTTGCAATAGCCTCATATCTAATTGTGGATTTAGTTATATATCTTGTTCTAAATAACATGTGTGACCAATCAGTAGATAAGTAACCTCTAATCTTAGCTGTGAAATCCCTTCACAAACATAGGGCAAAGAGTGGTGGAAGATCTATCACCGAGACATCTTGCAAAACAACGTTGGGGCATGCATGCAAAGTGAGACTCAAGTTTTTAATCACTCCTACTGTTGTTACTACTATCCCATCCAATTGCACTACCCCTTTGGATATGAATTCATATTGAAAGCCCAATTGATTAGCTATTTGCTTGGGCATTACTGAACTATTTGTTCTAGAATCAATCATGCAAATGTGTACTAATTGGTTTCCAATGATCAATGAAACATAAAATGGAGGGGGCTTCAACATTTTACCATGTTATCCTCCATGATTCACCTCAGGTTGGGTAGCATTTTTGAGTACCTTCTCTTGCATTTGGACCTATTGATTTGAATTTGACCAATCCTTCATGGCAGCTTGTAGCAAATCTCTTTGGCCTAGGATGGTTAGTGATTCCCACATTGATATGTTTACATTTTTCTTCTTCATCTGATCAATGATGTTGAATGGGGATGAAGCATCCCTTTGTTGTCCTCTAGCCTGCACATTCATTCCTTGCACATGGGCAGCAGCAGCTAGCATCTGAGTTGGTTTAGGAGCTGGTTTGGGTGGTCCTTGTATGTTTGTAACTGCATTTTGTTTGCCAACAGTTTGTGGAGTGGTAGAAGGTTGTGGATTACTTGGAGCTAATGGCTGTCCTTCACCCAAATTTCTCCTTTTTGACCTTGTGTTGGCTGCAACACTTTGAGACATTATTTGATTCATACCAGAAAATTCTTCTTCCTGCCAATTTATAAGTGTGGTATCATTTGGAGCTGATTGTTCCTGGGATGTTTCTTGTTGTTGATTATGTCCTTGACTCCCTTTACCCTCCACACCAGTTGTTGTTACCATTAATGCTGGATTTAGGGCACTGTTGAAGCACATAGACTGGTTGTGAGGTTCATTACATGGGAAACACCAATCATACTCTTGATCTATGTTGTTTTATACTAGCACTATTGCTTTAGAGGTAGATGTAGCATTGGGATCATAGGGCTGAAATGGTCTGGTTGCAGGAGTCCTTGCCTGATTTTGATTTGTAGCTGGATTGGGTGGTCTTTGAGGATGATATGGCTACTTGTTAGGCTGAGCTTGAGGCTAGTAAGAAGGTCTAAAACCTTGGGCTTGCTGCCTCTTGAGTGTAACAAGCTCATTACCTAAATTTTTCAATTGCTTCGTGACTTCTTGAAGTTCATTTGAGGCACTAGAAGATGAAGTAGAAGCTTCACTTGAATTCTAATTTCTAGGGGTGGAAATAGGAGCTAAAATAGGTGCCTGATTAATACTTGGACTCTCTAAATTTGGATACAATGGCATTGGAGGCCTAGGAGCTAGCTTACTAGCTTGAATCAGACAATTTTCAGCTCTAATGGAAATGCTATAAGCATCAGGGCTAACTATGCCTCCCATGGATTGAATTAACATAGAAATATCAGAATTTAAAGCTTTAAGGTAATATAGAAAAGCACCTTCTGTTGTTGGCCTTACTGCCATTGAAATTATCTCCCAAGTCCTTTGAAATCTGAAGTTGAAGTCAGTCAGCTGCTCATTGGGAGCTCTCTTGATAGTTGTCAATTGTTCCAAAAGGGACAACTTATCCCCCTTTTCTCCAAAATACTCATGGAGGGCTATACATAGCTGGTTCCAATTTCAGATAGAGCCTGAAGCAAGGCTCCTGAACCATTGCAAAGCCTTCCCTTTGAATGAAGATGCCAGTAGTTTGAAAATAACTTACATCTCATCAATCTCATGGATTGCAAAAATATTAGCAATATCCTTGACATGATCACTAGGAGTGGTCTGATTCTCTCCAGTAAAGCATGGAACGTTCTTCAGTGCTGTAACTGGGATTGGATTTTGTGCATTGAGAGAAAGTGGGCTGCTATCGGTGAAATTGACATATGGGTTGTATTGTGCCATTCTGATTGGCCTTATAACCCTTGTTGATTGGATGAAAGGTTTACCAGGTGGAGGAGTAGATAGAGTTCTATTTGGTGGAGATGGAGACCTTTGGATTCTTCTCCCTCTTTGTCTTCTTCTTGGAGATAGTTACAGATACTCAAACAATACTTCTTCTTCTCCAACTCTTGACCTTGTGGTGATTCTTCTCATGATTTTTCAGGTCTGTACTGCTAAAACCAGCTGATTCTTCTTCCTTGGAGTCACCAGATGTGTAATTTAGGGCTCTTTTAAGATAGAAAATTACAACAAATGCACATCAATTTTGTTGTAATGAAGATGAAGACCTCATAAGTCCCACTGGGTGTGCCAAAACTGTTAGGACAAATCAGTAGCACCCTTTGGATGTTCTATCAGATTTCTAGTTGACATTCTAGCATCCAGTGTGATTGCACAACATTGAATCTTTTCATTAAGTGCGGGACTTGTAAAAGTGGGAAAAGAATCTCTAGATTAGAGGTTGGTTCCTCAACTCCTCTGTTCAATTGTCCATAACATTCTGTAGAGGGTTTACCTATAACTTAATCAAAATTTACCAGGGAGACAGGGTTGATAAAATGCAAAAATAAACCTAGTCTAAGTAAGGTGATGCACCAAAGGAGTAGTAGACACTTGCTACTGAAAAACATACACAATCCATAAGCAAATATAGCATAAAACATGCACAAATTACCAAGATGTAATGATAGATTAGGAAACAATGATAAACATATGAAAGGATTGTGAAAATTTTAATCACAGAGCATACATTATCATTCCAAGTCCAATACAGTGCATTAAAATGGCCAAGAGGCAAAAATAAGTGTAGTATTTGCATGGAACGGTAAGAAATCCACAAATCTACCTAATTAGGATGAAAAGGGAAGATGTAGAGCTAGAAAAATGCCTAACTATTTTTTAAATGAGCTCATTCTGGATTTTTACAATGCCTATTTGAGCTCAAGAGAGAGAAATGTGGGAAAACATTAGAGGAGCTTCAACCACTGACAAAATGGTATTAAAACAGCATGGGCACCCTTAAAATTCCATTCCCTGAAATTTTTAACCATGCTAGGAGAGAATGCGAACCATTCTTCATTAAAAACGGTGGTTGAAACATCATTTCTGTTCATTTCCACATCCAAGAGGTGTTTTCCAATTTTCTCTCTTCAAACTCTAGCAAAACACAAAATTGACCCAAGAATCATGTAGATAATTTCACCATCTTTCCATTGATATAAAGAATGTAAAAATCTAAGCTTTGGATCGAATGTTATGCTCATTTGAAAATTTAGGGCAAAACATGGCCAAAATGGGTTGGCGGGCCGAAAATTTGAAATTTTCCCACTTTTTGCATTTGGGAAAATCTCCCCAAAGATCTCTGTGCCCTGCCACTCTGGTGCCATGTGGCACGTTTTGATTAGTTGTGGGCCTTTCTTGATTCTCTTTCCACTATTTTGGCCTTTGAAAATTTTTCCAAAAAGTGTCTGCCAGCTACATGACCCGAGGACACGTGGCATAATGTGATTCACCACGGGCATCTTCTCTGAGATGGACACATGGCACAACCCCATTAGATGTGGGTCTTTCTTCTTCATTTTTCTCTATGGGTCTGTCTTGCATTTTTTGCCACGACGTGGACATGTTGCATAATTCCATTGGCTCGGGCATTGGGAGGCGGGACTTCCCTTTTAATTTTTTCTTTGATTTTTCTTTGGGAGAATTCCCCAATTTTGCCCCCACTTCCACGGGTTGAAGACATGTTCCAGGTTTCTATTCATTGTGGGCCTTGGGGCCAAAACTCCTCTTTGCGCTAACCTTTGGGAAAAAATACCAACCTCTCCCCAACGGTCAAAGCTCTGACGCCCCCTGAGACACGTGATGTGATCCCATTGGCTCACGGGCTTGCGGACCAAAATTTCTCCTTAGCACCCCCACCAAACACTTTGGCAATTTTTTCCTATTTCCTCCGCTGCTCTGACATTCCTTTAGCCTAAGGACACATGGCACAATGCCATTAGATGCGGGCCTTAGGGCTAAAAATTTGTTTGCGCCAACCTTAGAATTTTTTTCCTAACTCCCTTTTCCTGGACACGTGGCAGCATCTTATTCGTTGGCGGGACCTTGGGGAAAAAAATCTTCTTTTGAACCCTACCAAACACTTAGTGAAAATTCCAAGTATCCCCCCACCCCTTGCCACTTTTGCTGACGTGGCAGCTTCTGATTGGCCGGTGGGCCTGTCAAAGGAAAATTTCCCACAAAAACTCCGTCGAGCCATAACTTCAAAAATACATGGAGTTAGGTAGAAAACTTTACATTTCTGGAAAGCTGAGAAAGAGATCTATCCAATTATGCCACTTCTAGAGGGTTTTGAGTGCTTACAAAGTAAAAAATTCTGACTGAGGCACAAGGGAGGAATGAAATGAAGGGAGTTAGCCAAAAAAAGAGCAAGGGGCTTATTTTGGATAACATTATCATCAGGTTAGGATTGCTCAAGAGGGTAAAGAAAAGAATAAATTTACCACTAAATTGGGAATTTATTTGTATATATTGTGATACCTTTTGGATTGAAAAAATGTGCCTACTGTTTCACACGGAATGTTTTCGGCTCTGCAGAATAGACCTTGCTTCTATCCTATCATTCCTTTGAGAAACAGATTAAGGGTTAGGGCTACGAGGAATACCTGTTGAATGTTGAGATGGTGTGCGCGTACCATAGAGAAAGATCAGATCGACTGCGAAGAACTCCTTTTTTTTCTTGGAAGGACTACCTGTAAGTAAGAATACAGGACCACCAGATTTTAATTAGACAATAAATGAGGGAGCTGCCTTAGGCCAAGGAAATATAAAACTTCCTTTCGAAGGTGGTCAGTTCCCCTTTTAATACGAATTAACACAAATGATAACAAAGAAAGCTATTGCAAAATCATGATTTAGGTATCTCGTTACAAAGCAATAGAAGCTAAATTATCAATAATGAAGTGTCACGTTGTTTGTTCGGTTACTGGTCGTTGATACGTTCAGGTTGAGTTATAGGGATAAACCAAACTGGATCTGAGGTTGTTAGGTGGCAAATAGGCGAGAAAAAGGGTTTCGGGGTATATGTCACAGTGACCGACGCCGGTCACTGGGTAACCAACTGCGGTTAGAGAACCACTGCCAGTAGGGGATAAACGATACCGGTAGGGTCAGCAATCTAAGTGCTTCTGGATAGAGGTTGGTTGTAAGGTGATTGTGGGGTTATTAAGATTGGGGGATGGCTAAGGGGAATGATGGGAGGATAGGGAAGACTCAGAGTGTGGTAAAATGGCCTTCTGGGCAATATCAGGATGTATGGGTGAAGGTTAAGTGCAGTATGTTGCTGGTAGTAGATCTGGGCATAAACTTATGATTACTATTAATCAACAGGCTCAAGAAAATGGTGCTTAGAAACATATAAAACACTACTTACTCGTCCCTGATGTAGATGTAGGTTTCAAGACTGTGATGATGAAGACAGGACCCAAGTTGGATGATCTGACAATCCAAGATGAGTTATCTCCTTCTTCTGATGATCAGATGAGTGTTACTGGGCTCTGGTTATTCAGTTGCAGTCTTGGGCTTGATGTCCTTCTCTCCAAACTCTTCTTGTTTCTTCACTTGTCTCTGCTCGGCCAAGCAAATCCGGATTCTCCCGATGATTTCTCTTTCTTCCGATCAAATGAAAAATCCAATCCTTTGTTTTTGGTTGGAAGTGGTCATTTACGGGGAACCGATGGTGGTTACGCAACCGAAGGTGGTCGAATAGGAACCGGTATCGGTCAGGTCAAAGCGGGCTATTTTTTGGTGAAAATAGCCAGATTTCCCTCCTTGTCTTCTGAGGGATTGGTTGCGGGCCTGGTCAAGTCATTATGAAGTTGGTTTTAGGTGCGGATGAGGAGTAATTAGTCATAGGTGTGGAATTGGACCAAGTTATAGGTCTTAATTAGGTTAGTTTAGGGTTAAGACTAGGTCATGATGAGGTGGCGACATGAGGTGGCAGGTATGGCGATGTGGATTTATTAATTATAAGGTAATTAATAAATAATTGTGTAAGGTTTAGGGTGATGAGGTTAGGTTGCGAAATGGGATGCGGGGTACAGGGTGTCGTAATGACACAAATTTGGTGTCTACATTAGCCCCTTATTGTCATGTGGCTTGTCTTGTTAAAGCTGCACGGACAATAATAAGAAGTGGTTACCCCTGTTAAGGGTATAGGTAATCCCCCTCAAATCTATCACAGATTGAGGGTAGCGTGAAATCAGGGATAGGGTTGATAAATGGTAAATGGTGTGGAGATGATGGTCAGGTGGTGAGGTAGGTCTAAAGAAGTAAACACACGTGGAAATGCATTAGTGTGACTAGGGTACATGATTTGACGAGCAAACCAGCAATGCATAGGCAAAGGTCGATAGTTTATCCAAACAAGGGTGATATAATCCTGGTATCCAAGGCAATAGGAAGTAGCTCCAGGGTATATAACGGGTAAGGTACAGGAACGTTTGGGTATGTTCAGTAGTACCAAATGGTTGGTTTGGTTGAGATAAACGTCACGGCTCGGTCTAGGCAAAGTTGGTCAACTGATCAAGTTAAGGACCCTAATCATGCTAAAACACGAACAGGGTGAGCGCAATTGAACAAAAAGGTACATGATGGATGGATAAAATAAAACGTTGATTGTGGGTATGGTATTGAATTGGTGCAGCCTTGGGTCAGGCTGAGTGATGAGTGAGGGCCGTGGGTCGGGCCAAGTTGTTGGGTTGTGGCCTTGGGTCGGGCCAAATGGTTGGGTTGAGGCCTTGGGTCGGGCCAAATTGCTGGGTTGCGGCCTTGGGTCAGGCCCAAATAGGTTGGTTGCGGCCGTGGGTCGGGCTAAATGGTAAGTTACGGCCTTGGGTCGGGCCAAATAGGTTGGTTACGGCCGTGGGTCGGGGCCAAATGGTAGGCTATGGCCTTGGGTCGGGCCAAATAGGTTGGTTGCGGCCGTGGGTCGGGCCAAATGGTATGTTACGGCCTTGGGTCAGGCCAATGAAGTTAACAAAGGGTTGTTAACGAAGGTGGATATAGGTGATGTTGGTAGAAAGGGCTATTAGTAAATAAGGGCAGAAATTGGGGGAAAAGTTGGAATAAAACCGATGTCGATTATCTATGACCGATATCGGTCAGGGGGACCGATACCGGTTCCTTAGGGCATAATAAAACCGATATCGGTTATAGGTCAAAAACCTATAAAAAGAAAAATACAGCCTGTCATTGTCACATTGTCAATTTGAAAACCAATTGGAGTTGTCTGAGGGTGGATTGTTGAGATTGGAGAATTTTGTTGGTTGAGGTGGCACTATTTGAGTGGAGAATTGAGTGTTTAGTGGACCCTAGTGAGTAGGAGACAGCAGTTGATTGGTGGAGGACCTAGCAGAGGAGAGTTTATAAGCCATGGCATAGCCAGGAGGAGCAGGAGGTGCTAGACCAGCTGGACCACCACCACCCATCCCACCACGATGACGTGTCGTAGTACCGGTAGGTTTAAAACCCCTCATTGTGTGGATTTGATTATATTATGTTGTATTTGGGTTTTGGGTAGGAATGTTAGATTTTGATAAAATAAAAAAATAATTAATAAATGGAAATGATTTAAAAAAAGGAGAGGGTAGATAGGTTAAATAGGCCAAGGTGGCTGGGTGGGTAGGTTTTTAGGGTGTTTGGGCGGGTATAGAGGGAGAAATAGGAAAAAATGGATTTGGGGGGGGGGGGGGGGGGGGGGGGCGCAGGGGTTTCAGCTCCGGAATTTAACAGCGACTGATGTCGGTCGCTAAGCGACCCGGCATCGGTCATGAAATTTTTTGGTGGACAGAGTTTTGTGAGTGACCGGTGTCGGTCGTATAAGCGATCGGCGTCGGTGAAGAGGAACCGGTGTCGGTCATAAGTGACCGGTTACCGGTCCTTAGTTTATTTTTATTTTTTGTTGGTTTGGGTTTTTGTTGTTGGTTTGAATTTTTTTGGTTGTTGTTTGGGTGTTTTTGGTAATTTTTAGGTATTTTGGTATTGTTTGGGTGTGTTGGTATGCTTTGGGTTGTGGTGGGGGTGTTTAGGTATGGTTTGAGTGTTTTGGTATGGTTTAGGTTGTGTTTGCGGTGTGAAGAGGGAGGGGGGATATCGTAGAGTTTTTAGGGTAAGATAGGTGGGTGTAGAGGTATAAGTAGATGTTGTGATAAAGAGTAGGGCTAATGTAGTGAGTTGGTTTTTTACAGGCACGTCAGCCAGCTAGACGATGCGGGACAGGATGCCCCTGCTGTTGAGACGGATGCGGCCACACGTGTCCGCAGCGTCAGTTGGGGTATCATGCGCGAGGTGGGACTCGGCAGAGTCTAGTGATACAGAGTGATTTATAGGGGATCACAGTTTGATGGTCGCCCTCATCAAGAGATGGGATCCGGTGACCAATGTGTTCCATCCTCCCGACTGGAGAGATGACCATCACATTGGAGGATGTGTATCGCATCCTTCGATTACCTATTGATGGAGAGGAAGTCTTTCAGGTTGACGCTGAGGACAGCATATGGACCAGCATCCTACACAGTATTTGGGGATGAGCAGCTGCACTACTGACATATCAAACGCGAGTATCGCGTTATGGGGATATGTACCGAGCCCACTTACCATGAGACACGGCTTTACCGTTGCTGATGATGATCGGGATCACCTACTTCGCCCTCCCAGACTCAGAGGGAGTCCGCTTTCCACAGGTGCTTATGGGGGTTCTACATGAGATGGTGGAGGAGCACACATGTTATGCTTGGGCACTAGTATACCTGGTGTAGTTATATCGAGAGTTGTGGGGCTATCACCGGATGAGGCGATTCGGGATTTGCTCAACGTTTTTACTATAATGTTGGGCATATGAGCATATCATATGCATTAGACCAGTAGGGCTGCCCCAGCAGCCAAGGCCACAGGTCATCTATAGATATGTCTTTCAGAGGTGGTTGGGGGTCATGGGCCAGCCACGAGCAGTGCTTGTAGGGCAGGACGTCACTTATTACAGACATATGTTAGAGGGCTTGATAGCGTTAGATATTATATGGAGACCTTATAGAGGTCATCACCCACACGGAGGAGCCCGAGCACAATTGTAGTGGATCCAGTATACATTCTGGAGAGTTTGATGGAGGCCGGGAGAGTACAAGCGGATACCCCTGGAGATGGTACGATGAAAGCTTGGGCTACGATAGGATGAGCCACCTCCCTTCCCTCAGTATCGGAGGGATGATGTAGAGGCTCCATTTCCTGCACCACATCCTATGGACCCAGAGTGGGTTGCTGAGAGGCCGGTAGATGATACCGTAGATGATGTCGGCTGCACAGGAGAATTTTTGGTTTGGTGGGCCAGAGAGAGAGCTATGAGGAGAGAACAACCCACACAGCCAGACTTGGCAGCTGTTAGAGCAGAGAGGGATCAGCTCAAGGGCCAGGTACAATTATTATAGGGGCAGCTAGCCCAGGCTCAGGTACAGGTAGCAGCACAGGTACCACCAGTGGTATAGGTACCAGCACAGGCACCACCAGCGGCACCAGCATAGGCACAGGTACCAGCACCACCACCGGCGTAGCCACAAGTACCACTAGCGGCACCAGCACAGGCACAAGGGGCACTAGTATTAGGTGTCAGGGGACCAGCCCCAGCACCTACGGTGGCTCGAGATCATTATATGGAGGCTAGAGTGGAGGCCCAGTACTATCAGGATATTTTTGACGGTACCTGGGCTGATTATCAGCCTTATGCGGCACATATAATAGAGACCTCTTGGAGCCAAAGATCTCAGGGAGGTGCAGCCACAGCCGGTGGGTCTGTGACAGGTAGGAGACAAGAGGCAGCACAGGGACCAGCAGGCAGACAGGAAGAGGGTGGTGGAGAGAGCTGAGGGTCCCTGCATATTTTTGTATTGGTTCATTGGATATGGGCACCAGTCTGTGAACCAGCTACGTTTATAGAGGCCTGCGTGCCTAGATATTATGTATTCATTTATTCATTCATTCATTTATTGTATATACTAGCCTGCGAGCCGAGTACTAGTTGTACAGTTGATACCAGCCTGCGAGCCGAGTATGTTTTTGATATGAGAGACCGGCCTGCGAGCCGAGTCGAGATTATTGACAGTTATTGCAGCCTGCGTGCCGGCTTTGTTGTATTATGAGATCACAGAGGCCCCGATGCAGGGAACATTGTATATTTGAAACTTTGTATATATATATATATAGATATGATGATTTGACCCACATGTTGTGCGTAAAATGTGTTAAGTGTTTTGAAAATGGTTTGTGATATTTAATGTATGATGAGTTTGATTTACATGGTGTTATATATTATGATGTTGATGTCTTTTGTTGATGGGATGTATGTATATATATAGATGATGAGTTTAATTGACATGTTGTGTTATGAAATGTTGTATGTTTTGTCACTGGTTTGTGAATATTGAATGTTTGTAGCTATTGATTTGGATTCAAATGGTGTATAGATTGATGGTTTTTGATATCGTTTGTTGATGGCTTGGTTGTTTTTGTAAGATAGATAGATAATGTTGATGAAATTGTGATGAGATATGGATTTAATGAAAAATATGGATAATGGTGTTGTTCATGTAGGAAAAAGGGGCGGGCACCACAAAAATTTGTAAAAATAGAAAAAAAAGGCTTAGGTTTAAGCAACAGGGGGACATGACCGATATCGGTTATGTAACCGATGTCGGTAGCTATATGACCGATATCGGTCATGTAACCGATATCGGTTATGAAAGAATTATTTTTCCTTAAAATAGAACTGCTGGGTTAGCAACTTAAGTTCTTATTTTTAGCATTCTTATTTTTAGAGTCATGCAACAAGTTAAATATGCAAATGCGACTCTATTTGACAACTGCTACAGGTAATTGCATGAAAGAATTTGAGTGATAAGGTGGAAAGAGATAGGTGAAGTGAGCGTGGGCTGAGATTCAGAAGGCAGAAAGACAAGTTATATTTGAAGAGGGTGGTGAACATGGCTGAATGAGGAGAAGCATCCAGCAGGCAGGGACGAGGGGGGAAGACATGTTCCGCCCCAAGCTGCTGCATCCTGAGAGGTAAACTGTTGGTTGTAATTTGATTCTTGCATGTGTTTTAAATAGGATGAAAGAAGTGTAAGTGGGTAAAGATGAGAAAAAAGGTTATGGGCAAGGGTTGGGGATGGTATGAGTGCTACGGGGTAGGTAAACAGGGTGGGCATGTATGTTTTTAGTTATAAATAGGAGTAAACGGGAAAAATAATTATCGTAGGTGTATGCTTTAAGCAGGGTAGGTATACTTTGATAGTGACCGGTATCGTTTGGAAGTAACCGGTATTAGTTTGCAAACCGGTATCGGTTATTTATAACCAATATCGGTCACTGTATGAGTTTCCATAATTTGAGAAAAAAACCCGTGGAGATTTGTTCTTTTGAATAATTACGTGTCGTTTTGATGTATGCAGGCAGAAGAAGGGTTAAGGATGAATGATACTGTGCTAGCGTTGTTGTCACGAATCCAAGCAGATGTAACACCAGCTGAATGGGCATTGATAAATCGGCTGGGGTTAAGTGGAATCTGCTATTATTGAAGAATCACGCGTAACCATGTTATGTTGCAGGCGTTGATTGAGAGATGGAATCTAGAAAAGAATACCTTCTATCTACCAACAGGGGAGATGACAGTGACTTTGGAAGATGTGTTCCGTATTTTGAGACTCCCAATGATAGGAAAAATAGTGTATCAAGCGTTGCCCAGCGCGGGGCGGGCAGCGATAACATCAGTATTTGGGTCAGCTGCATGAGATTTGACACAACGAGGTTTATCATTTACGTATGGTACAATGTATGCAACACACCCTGAGGAAACAAGGTTGGTCGTGCTATTAATGATAGCGGTGGGGTATTATGCATTGCTGAGGGCAGAAGGTGGAAGATTTCCCAAAGCATTGATGAGTGTTATTTGGGAAATGATAGAAATGAGTGTGACATTCGCATGGGCACCCGCATATCTGGCAGAGTTATATAGGGGTTTATGTGCATGCAAGTGAAAACACAGGACGACACTGGATTGTTCGTACTTATTACATTGTTGGGCCTATGAGCATATTGTTTGTGTGCATCTAATAGGCCAACCCATTAAGTCGGGAGAGGTAGGAGTGCAAAGGTTGGGATTCAGATGATGGGTCCAGAAAGAACAAGAAGCGAGATCCCAGGCCGTGATAGATGACATCGAGTATTATAGACCAGTATGTGGGATGGTGACGATTGCGATATTTGTTGGAGGCCGTACGGTAACTATATGGTGACAGAGCACGTAGCTGAGGAGTTGAGGGGTGTAGAGTGATTGAGGTGGATTGCAATGCATAGGCTGGGTGAGTATGAGAGGATTCCTCTAGATCGCATGCGGTGAAAATTTGGGTTCATTCAGGATATACCTATGACATATAGACCACACATGAGGATCGACGCCGAGACAACATTCTCACCTCCTCAGCCTACACCTCCAGAAGGGCCAGAAGAGATAGCAGCCGATCGTAGGGTTATGGATGCGGGAACGATAGAGGCCTATAGGGTATGGTGGGTAGCAGAGCTGCGAGGTGCACGTGAGTGCCCCAACATAGCTGTGATTACAGTGGAGAGAGATCATCTACAAGATTTGGCTCGCCAGCTTCAAACACAGGTGAATGAGACAATGGGATTGTTAGAGGTTTCATAGTTATGAGTGGAGAGACTGGAGGCAAGATTCCTCCACGCGAGAGGACGTATTCGTATGTTACAGGAGATGTTAGCGGAGCAATGGGAGGAACCAATGGCAGTGGCACCTTTGAGGATGGAGAGGCCCATAGAGGGGCATCGACGATCATGATCACCACCTGATTTGGGAGGAGGTGTAAGGGTCTGAGTGAACTTCATAGGAATATAAGAATAAATAAGGATGCTGACCTGTGAGTCGATGATAGAGAAAATGTATTTGTTTAACATCGAAATAAAACTAATACGTATGCTCTTTTGAGTGATGATAATAATAAGAATGGTTGTGTTTTAAAATGTTGTTTTGTTTGTTTTGAAAAAGGATAAAAGAGGAACGTTGGCAAAATAGAAATACATAAAAAAATATTTATATTGACAACACATGATAGGGTATGGTAGGGGATGGTCGAGCTAACCTTGGGAGACTCCATGTCTCCTAAGTGCTGCCTACATAGCCCATTGCACAAAGCAAGGAAGAGCCTCAGACCGATGTAGTTCTCCCCTAGAATCAGGGAGAGGTGAATTCAGGCAATTTGGTTGTGGTCAGGCAATTTTTTGGTTGGTAAAAATTTGATGGTGGTAGGGTAATGTTGTTGGCATTGGTAGGGTAAAGCGAAAGTTAGCATACCCAAGTAGTGGGGAATCGTGTCCTGATTAAGGTCAACACACAATCCTAGAGCCGAGCAAAAGAGGCAAGAGTGTCCCATAGTTGAGGAGAGCTAAACAAACCACATATTAATGTAGGATGAGCTTGAATCCCTAGGTACCTTGCATAGGTGAGAAGTCAATAGGTGAAAAGAGTGGTATAATCACCATATATCAGATATACGTCACGTCCCTTGAGTTTTGTTGCTTTAACAAATGGTGAGGTGAGGTGGTTGATGTGGGCGCGGGTTGCAAAGAACTTATTATAAGATGATTATCTAAATAAAGAGAACCAAACCTAAATAGACAAGTCCATGACTCAAAAGTGTTTTGAAATACTGCTTTTATTTTTATTTATTTTGCTGGATATAGACTGATCGATGTGGAAAGTCCTACATGGGATATGCATTTTTTTGTTCTTGAGGTCTTCACGAAGCTAATCAATGCGAGAGAAGCTTCTGATAAAGGCTGACTGTGTATAGTTGTCCTTTAAGGGAGCAGTCTATTTATAGTAGCAGATGTGATTTTAGTGCATAGCTGTCCTTTGGGGGAGCAAGTCTATATATAATAGTAGCAATAGTTTGGCATATAGCTGTCCTTCAAGGAGCAGTCTATTGTATACTTTAGAGGTCTAGATGTCCGTTGGGCATAAAGCATCTAGTTTTGTAGGAAGTTTGACTCAAGAAAATCCCCATCAAGTGTTTTAATTAAGAATGTGTCATTTTGATACTTTGAAGTATAGACTAGACTAAAAAGGGGAAAGGCCATCTTTTAAGGGGAGGTGATAATCAAACCAGTGGAGCTTGATTGGATTTTGAGATGTAGAAACAAAGTGTATGCGGTGGTAAATGAGCTCAAGGGACGAGCGTTAAGGGAGATAAGCAGTGATATAACACTAATTTCAAAGTAAAATGGTTCGAAGATGCGAGGCATTAAGGGCGCTCAGGTTCAGGTTTACCATTAAGTGAAGCTAAACGATAAGTGCCCTGATCCATAAGTGTGCGTGGATAATTGTAAGGCCTAATCCAATTAGGAGCAAATTTTCCCAGTTTTCTCTTTTCTAGTTTGGTTACATGTTGATTCTCTTTGAGGACAAGATCACCAACCTTAAGGTACGCTCATGAAGTCGTTTATCGTAAGCACGCTTGATGCATTTTTGGTAGAGTTTGAAGGTGATCAATGAGCTGTAAGACAGCTGACTGTAAGCGGCAAGAAGCTCTAATGGGTAAACCGCTCTGGCGGAAGGAAATTCATCATTGGTGAGAATATCCTGAAGAGATATTCTGGTAGGAGGGTATTTGTACTTCGAGAGCAAGACAGCCAAAGAAAAGGGTGCATTAGTGGAGGGTACGAATACTAGTACGATAGCCAAAGGGCAAAGGGAATGTGAATCAGGCCAGTTTCTTCCGGACTCATTGACAAACTTCATGAGGATTTTGGTAATGCGGGTTTTATTAGAAGATTCAGCTTGACCGTTGGCCTGTGGATAGCTAGGGGGATGGTGGATGAGAAACTAAGTTTGATACCAAGTTGTCACAAAGGTCTTGTAAAACAACTATTTTTAAAAATTTACCATTATCTGTATTAGGCGATGAGGAATACCAAAACGACAGATAATGTGATGGTTAACGAAATTCGATAATTTTTTTCCTTTTTGATTGAAAGAGTGGAATGGCCTCCACCAATTTTTGTGTAATATTCAGTGTTGTGATTACTCCAATGGTGACGTTGTGAAAGGGTGGTGGATATCACCAATAAGTGTCTAATCCCCATTGTGTGAGAAAGGCCAAAGATCTCGTGCACTGTAGCGGATGGCTAGGTCTGTGAAGTTGGCATGTTGTTGACACATAACACAACGCTTAATCATATGCGTAGCAGTCGTTATTAGAGTTAGACCAATAATAACCTAGGTGAAGGATTCATTTGGCCACGGTAAGGCCACTAAAATGTCCACACAAATGCCAGTCATGGACTTGTTGGATGGTATAGGTGACCTCCGTGCCGGTGTAGACATCGAAGGAGGATGCCATCAAGCCACGTTTATAGAGGAGTCCCCCCATGAGACATAATGGAGAAACACTTTTAAGAAAAGCACGTTTTCCGTTACTAGTAAGGTCAGTGTGAGGAGAAAAGAGGTTATACGGTAGTCGGGAAATTGGTTGCGGTACCAGGTATCCTACGAATTAGCAGACACATTATGATCATATACAAACAAAACCGGGGGATGAGTAGGAAGTAGGATGGGGCAAAAAGTTGTGGACAAGACAAATAGTCAGATTCAGTTGGTGATGAGGTAGTGAGGTAGGAATTTTGCGAGGCTAAGCAAGCAATAGTATCCGCAACATTTTTTAGTGGAGTGGGGAAAATGGTCGGATAGAATAACGAGTGTAAATGAGGTCAAAGTGAATCGACGTAATGTTTGTACTTTTGAAGGTTCCTCATTCTACATTGGTAGAGCCCTAACTTGATGAATACATTGAGGAGTACCAAAACATATTAATGGATTTGACACCTAAGTGTTAAGCAACCTAGAGACTAGAACGGGGATGTATTCCACAGTATTTTAGTGCAGGGGAAATCGAGCCGGAATGAACAGAGGCATAGGTTCAGTGTCAAGAGGGAGCGAGTGAGAACCAATGCGGCTACTCCACCACGATGGCATTGATCAATCGCAAGAAGAGGGTATTGATTATGAATCTTCCCTGAGTGAAAGAGTGGTGGTGATGAGTTCATCGGGGAATTAAATTGGTGAATGTTCCCAAGGTAAAGGGGCCTTAGCCAAGTTGGTTCGCAATAGTTTGTCCTTTGATTGCTTCTGTTGTACAAATTCAGGTCAAGCAGCGAGGAGCCAAAGGCATCGGGCGGATGCATGGTTTAGATGTGTTTTTAGAAGCCAAATAATGAATGGGTCCGTGTTGGTGATGACAAACAGTTTTTTGGATTCAGGAGTGGTACCATGTCGGAGTTTGGTGGTACGAATGAAGGGTATAGGCCAAATTTTCTACATAATGTATAAATAGTCTCGTAATCCAAAAGAGTACAACTGAATAATAACGTCTTGTTCGACGTGTCGAATCCCGATTGGGCGGAGCACATGGATCATTAGCTATGGTCTGTGGCCGAAGACAGGTAAAGGTTTAAGAAAGGGCGATCATCCTGAGGGGGTGGAATAAGAAGGGTGGCTGCCAAGGAGATGGGCTTGCCGAGCTTCAAAGGATTGCTTGGTTGACACCTTCACTCCATTGAAGGCACGGTCCTTTTTAAAGAAGGTGATGATGGAAAGGTTGACATCGATCTGAGAGTTGGGAGATGAAACGCCGGATGGATTGAAGTTTACCCTGCAAATACGCAATGTTTTGAGGTTTTAGGTGGGGGGAAATTCTAGGATTAGCTGACTTTAGATGGATTGACCTCAAGCCACGCAAGAGACATACATAAAGCCAAGAAGTTTCCCGAAAGAAACACCAAGACACATTCTTGGTTGAAGCCAGACTGACATATTGTAATAGGGCGATCGCATAATGGTTAAACATCGAGTGTTCACTGCGAGTTTAGATTGCAATGAGATCACTTGACAAATCCGTAAGGATAGTGTGCATAA